>CBVK0101752302.1:0-12519 GCA_900067695.1 Picea abies | reverse complement strand
CTTCGAGACTCCTGTGATGAAGAGTCTCGACTCTTGACTCTTCCAACTCCTGGTATCATAAACTCCGATTGATGTGCCTGTTTCAGGATCTTCAGCATTTCACATTTCATGATTCCGGGACTCCTAATGATGAAGAGTCTCGACTCTTTCAACTCCCGGTATCTGAAACTGTCCTTCTGCTTTTGAGATTTCGGTGTTTCTCATTTCATGATTTTAGGACTCCTGATGATGAAGAGTCTTGACTCTTCCAACTCTCGGTATCTGAAACTGTCCTCCTGCCTTCCGGATTTTGTAACCTCACTTCACCTTTCTCTTTAAAGATCGTGCAGGTTCTCCTGGATCCAACGCTGGTCGGATCTCGGGCTCAGATATGACGTTCATCAGGAATTCTCAATGGGATCCAAAGATCACTATCGCTTCTCCTCCTGAGCTTACACATCCTCCCTATTTTTCCATCGTTGCATACTCTGATCTTGCCATCAATGACAAGCACACCTGCCTATAAACATGCCAACAAGATCCTCTTCACTATGGGTCTAAGTTTTTATCCTTTCTCCCTTGCCTGGCCTTGTTTTAAGGCATATACATGCCTTTTTCCTTGACAGTCGGATATACACGCGGGCTGTCTCACTGCAAGCTGCGTATATACACTCTGTTTGCCTGAACAGTCGCATACACCTTTTTTACTTGCCTTTTTTCTTGGTCTGGTGTTTATTGGGTGGGATTTGATGCTTGATGATCTTTCTTGGGTCTCTATAGTGTCTGTTGAGTGCATGTGGGAAGACAAGAAACCCTCTTTTGGTTGAATTTCTGGGCGAAGTCTTTCTCTTCATATTTTAATTTTTATTGTCCTTGTACATTGGGTAGGGTGTTTGTTTGCTTGGTAACTTGCTTGAGTTATCTCTTTTTTATACATAATAGGGCTATATATCAAGTTATTTTTTCAATCCATGCATTTTAAGTTTCGGTATATTGAAAATACAAAAAACATAGGTATTTTGCATTGCTTGGCATTTTTGTCTTTTGAGTTTTTATCATTATCTTACTGCATATAGTGAAATATTGCATTTTTACTTCTGAATTGCAGAGTTGAATTTGAAAATTGCATCGTTTTTAGAAGCATATCATTCATTAAAAGTTAAAGTTAGGACTTTGCATTATTTTCATATTTACTTTTCTTGCAGATTCATAACACCATGAGTTTCACTATCATACCTTTTTGAGTAATCATGACCATTAAAATCAATGCTACAATTTAAAATTTATTAGTAACAATTTTATTTTCTAGGGTGCACAAACTAGCCTAGGATTTAGTGCCTTGGAATAGGATTTTGTGAGTAAAATTCTCCAAGGCAATTAAATCAACATATGTCTCTGAGTCAGGGAGTGGAGAAATCCATTATATAATTGGTAAGATCAGGAGGCTCCACTCACACTGGAGTTAATCATGAGGTCACGCGAAGTTTGTTGAAGGGATATCCCCCAGATACCTTCCTAGCGTCAGATATATTTTTGGGGATATATTCATATCTGGGGATCTTGTTAGTGCCCTTACCTCTGTGAGAGGCGATGCTTTCAAGGTTTCAGGATTTTCTACCCTACCCATACAGTGGACCTGACTTCCGACTACTTGCCTGTGCATCAATTATACAATGGTTTATTAGTTTCTTGATTTAGGTGTCTCATAGGTTATTTGCAGGGGTTATTTTGCAGGTACCCTGGGTCAAATAAGGGTCGGACAACACACAACCTTTATGGAGGATTACCTCTTTGGGGGGATCTGATCGACTAGTTCTTAAGCCCATGCAGTTCCTTATAACTAATTTTGTTAACTCCGATATTTAGCAGGGAGTCTCAAGCTCCTCTTGGGAAAGACATACCTTATTTAGGGAGGGAGGCCACTCAACCACTTTACCTTGTTTGCATGCATATTGGCCATTTGACTTTTGGAGTGCTCTTTGACTACTAGTTGGCCTTAAGAGTTTATATTGAGTTCTCTTTATCATGGATAATAAAGTTCCTTTGGCTCCTTCATTCACCGCTACCTAACCCATGATGCCTACTCATGTCATGGGGATGAGTCCTTCTGTTTTTCATAATGGTATGCATAACTATGGTACTTAGTCTGCATCTTGGGTCTCTAGTCATTCTCCTGTTGATATGCCTTCACCTTTGCAATCCTCTACGTGGTCCACTTATATGAATCCTAACATTGGATCTGGGGGCACCATGGCCCCAATTCCTATGTCTTCATTTGATATAAGTCATGTCCCTCAACTTGATTTTACGATGGGAGGTTGGAACCTCCCCTCTTACGTATCCAGTCCTAGTTATGATCTTTCAGGAGCCAATACTCAGATGGATTCTTATTCTACTTATTACACTCCATCCATGTATCCTTCATTCACCATGTTATTTCCTCTGAATACTTTTCCCATGACAGGTACTCATGTATCCTCAAGTGTTTCTTACAGGGATAACCAATTTTACGGTTTGGGCTACCCTCTTTATGGAACCCATTCACAAGTGGGCAACATATATACTCACATGAATAGTCCTTATCATACTTTTGTATCTTCATAGACTTCAGTCACGATTCCTGTACACACCTCTTCGAATCAGTTAGGTGGAGGATACTACCTCTTCGAACAGGGATAGGGGGTAAACTAGGACCCTTCCTGCAATGTTTCTGAGTCAATCTTTCCCTAGATCTTGGCATCAAATGACACATATTACCACTAGTCTAGTCACTATTAGTCATACTGGAGCTTCATCACCAACCTCTTTCAGTCATTTTGGGGATGGGTCAACTACTTCTACAAGTCCTATTGACAATTCACACCCAACAACTGCTAGTCATGGTAGGGTCACCAGTCTAATCACCATGAGTCATATCAATGTCGCATCTCAAACCTCTGTACATCATGTAGGAGATGAATCTCCCACCTCTGCTTGTCATGTTGAGAGTATGTCATTAACTGTTGTGAATGACATTGGGGGAATTGAGAATCCTAGACGTATTAGACATAAGCTTGAGTTCCTTTGTAGGACTTGTGAATGAGATCACCTTACTCATCTGTGTCCAGCTACTACTGAGATACTAGAAGCGTGGGGCTCACCTAAGGGCCCTTCGGCTTCTGAGGCATCTGTGGTTTCCCCACACCTTGTTCCTCCTTTGATTAACATGGTGGTAACATCGCTGCAATCCTCTCTTGACCTCACCCCCGTTGCTGTGCATCCTCTTCAACCTAGAGTTGAAGAAGTGGTTGTACTAGTCCCATCTTTGGTCACTCCTACTCTCCTTATGGAGGGTGATGCGTCCTTCAACCATGTCATCAACATTCTTGATCCTACACCTTCTGAATGAGAGATATTTATTCTCTCCTCAAGTTCTCTTCCCCCAAGTCCCGAGGAAGTTCCATTCGATTGGGATGGGCTGGTAGGGTATCCCATGCCCCCACCTATGTCTTTTCCAGTAAGAGACATTATCCGGTCTATCACAGAGACTATATACTCCATTAGTGCTTTATCCTCCTTGACTTGGAGAGCTTTTGGTTTTCCCAAGATTGCGTTGGCTATTCGTAAGATACTGACTTTCCACAAAAGATCTTTACGGGAGCCTTGGCCTCCCTCATGACTTGCCGCCTAGAATCTCCGAAATGAGTCCAAGTTAAGCTCTTTTCCGACTCGTCTAAAAAGAGAAAATATTGCAGAGTGATGTGTTCCATTCACACTAGTTAAATTGGATTTGAAAGGTCACAAGTCTTAGTTAAGCTCTTTTCTGACTCATTATCAAAAAGTGAAAAGATTTCCAAGTGAACTTGTCTCTTTCACACTCATAAAATTGGTTCTGAAAAGACGTCTATTTGGCACAAGTTTATCCCTTTTTTCACACCAAGTAGAGTAAAAGACATAAAAAATGACATTTTTTGGCATTAAGTTGTGATTGCATCTCATGCTCTTTCTTGCAATATTGAGCCTATAGCCGGTTCTTGCCTTGCGTTATAAACCATTTGCCTCAACAATTTTGCATCCTCAACCAAGCAGAGCCTTGTTTATATCCTTTGCAATTTGACACCCTATACCTAGGAGGGAACATTCCCTCGAGTGTTCATCTCCCACATGCACTTCCCTGCATTGAGCATAGGTACGTTCCACTGCTAGAACTAGTTTTTCTTACTTGCAACACTCATTTCGTCCTTTGTATCATATCATTCATTTTTCTATGAAAAAAAAAAGATGGGTGAGAAGGGAGTATTATCTCGTATCGACAACAGTCGTGTCACCTTTGAACAAATCACAAATTTATTTGAGTCCATTCATCATAATTTTGGGATTAGCATGCCTTAGGAAGCTGATCCCATTATAGAGTCTTCTCTACCGACTGGTTACTTTCCATTCCATATAGAGAATTTCATTGATGCCTCTTGCATCTCATAGTTTCATCATTGGGTCTATGATGTCGGAGTCCTCCATATGTCTCATGCTCATGTTCAAAGGAAGTCTATCAACCCATGTCGACCACTCCTCAGAAGTCTTGACTTTGCATGTCGTCCATACCCTTAGTTTGTCTTAGAATCACATGATACTGTAGTCCTATCATGCACCCTGACCCTACTTTCACCATTGGTAGGTAACCTTGAACCCATCAATTGGCAGTTCATCATTGGTCATTGAATGGGTTGTTTCCCTTGTGTTCAATGACAATACATCTATTCACGCATGGGGATTCATGCAGTGTGTTGGATGCCATTAGCCTTATTGGTGGTTTCCTCACCTTTGTCAACAATTTTCATCATTGACTGTTATTCAAAGGGTCTTTTTTGTGTATCGCTTGTACTTGGCACACACGAAAGACACATAGGTTCGTTGTTTCATGAACATGTTCTTCGTCTGATTTCCACCAAATCATGAAGCTCCTTCTTTGTACCTCATTCTGACTAATGAGAGATGCCTTAATGCTCTCCTTTCAATGGGTCTCTTTCCATAGAATTCAACCCATTTATTCTGGAAACGAGACCTAGAGTCTTATGAGTACCTTGAGGTTTACAATCATCAATATTAGGCTCTCTCACCATCGACAATTGGGAATACATGAATGTATCCCGATTGATGCTTTCTTTAGACGCTCGACACCGAATCCTTTATTCACACTTGTAAGAATGTGCTTGGTGCCTTGATACCTACTTTCATTATCGATAATCTGTCTCGTGTTTGTTAATGATCTACATCAATGACCAGTAATCAAATGATGTCTCATTGTGTTCAACCTCAACTCCTTTATTCACATGATGTAGACTTGCACCTTTGGCGGATTATGTAGAAGACTTGAAGACATCACTATGTGGCCACAACTTTCCTGAGCTGTTGTTTCCTTTTCATTGGAACGATACTTATATGACTTCACTGATCATGGGAGATCAGATTATACTCCATGGTATACATATATCTTCAAATTGGTCTTGAGACTGGTTCTACTGAGCCTTGTTCGTGACTATGAAAACTATTGGCATGTAACCACATTTGTATTTGCTTATTCATGGCCACAAACACTTATTTGGTATATTTTTCACATGGATCTGTAGCGTAATTTTACTGGTAGCCATGTATGCAAAGTCAGTGCATAATGTAATGAGAAACTGAGTTCTTTCAGCTAGTTCTCTACCACTCCACTTCTGGGTTATTTCTAATGTATTTCGGCCATAGAAGATTCTCCTCTAACCTCACACATTAGAGGGAATCTATTAGAGAAATATTTTCCTCACCCTATGGAATCTTGTAGAGAGGGCCTTATTCCATTTCCCTATGCAGACTTGTCTTCCCTATTACTAAAGTCTAGAGAAAAAAATGCAATTTTTTCCACTTGTACGCATCTTGCACCCTATACAACAAGCGTATATGCAAGATGCTCCACTACAGCCTGTGTACATCAGGATTTGTGTTAGAAAATCAAAATTAAATGTCAGGTTTCCATGTCACGATAGGAGATCTCTGATCCTTGGCCTTCCATATACTGGAAACATTCCAATTCATCCTTTCAGTTGCATTTTGAAGGCTATAAAGAAGCCAATTCCAAGTTGTGGAAAAAGATAATTCAAATTTGAGAGCAAAGTTACTATAGAGAAATTATTTACTTCATATTGAGTCTGCATCCCTTTTTCCTTTAAGTCTGAACACAATGTTCATCCCCCAAGCTCTTCCCTTATTGATGAAGAACCTCATTATCTCCCTTATAAGAGATTTCCTTTGGTGGAGGATTGAAGTGGTGGAGGCCCAACTGGAAGGAACTTAGTTTCTCGGTTCCGAACCGTGCTGACATAGAAGTCTGTAATATTTTCACTTCTGTTGATAATTTATTAATAGAAATACTCTCTTCCTATCTAATTGATGTCTTGCAAATATTTGAATTATTATCCATGGGCATATTTGTTATTTATATTGATGGATTATGCTATCTAATGTGCTAACCTTTTATATTGCCACCATATGCTTGCTTTTGCTTGTTTGTTGAGAACTTGTTGCAGGTATATATAGCTTTGGGTCAAAGTGCTCAACGGTGGACATCATCATGTTATCACTCCAGGAGTCTTTCCCTGTTTGAAAAGGGAATGAGCCTAGTAACTTAACTTATTCAATCAATGTTTACTCAAGTGGATCAAGTTGGGTGACTGATACAAGGTTTAATCAATCAAAACATGCATAGACATAATCCAATAGACAAGGATTTTAGCAAACTCTTTTCAGAGGATTTAATAAAGGTGAATGTGTGGAGAGATCTTATCATATCAACATAAACATACATAAACAATATATATGAATGGCCAATATAATAAGCAAGGAATACTTGTAAAGTTTAGTTTATCAGTGTAATGAAAATATGACAGTTCTCAGACACTAGATAAGCATAAGAAATGAAATAAATAATTCAGATACAAGCATAGAATGGACAGAGGTAAATTTGAACATTATGGGCAAAAGAAGCTTATATTATGAAATGCTATGAGAAGTTTGGGACTACAAGCACTGTATAATCCCCAAAGTCAAACGCTTTAGTCTATAAAACTGATAGGATTTATAGCCTTTACAAGCAATTTCATATCCTCAAAAGATGGATTTGATAACCTCTTCTCCTACCTCAAATTCGAATTTGTGAGGTGGTTGGAAAAAACAGAAATTTATGGAAATATGATGATCAAATATTGACCCATATCTCTCCAACCAAAACCGTTGTGTACAAAATGGAAGAGGATTTTGTATATTGGTTGTTTTTGATAAAAAACCTCTCTCATTTCTTTGATATACATTTTAATTTTTCCGGGATCTACATTTCAAAAACATGTGTCAAACAGGGAAATTCTGAGATCCAAAAATTAGGGCTCAGAGATGAAGTCGATTATCCCAATATATGACACCTTTTGGGAAAATGAGAGAGGTTATTGTTCTTTGACATGTTATCAACAAAAACCTCTGCTTGTTTCTGAAAATGATTCTCCAATCACTCAGAATCATCATTTGAAAATGATGACTCAGCGCAGTAAAACCAGACTTTTCTACACTTTCAGTGGCTAAAATAGCCCCAAATTTCGGGTTTAAGTTGCCAAAAGATAGGGCTTTCGGTGGCTTAGAATCCCTTTTGGGAAGGCTCTTAGCCACCGAAACTTGAGTTTTGGATTTTTTGAAATAAAAACCAAATCCAATGTTTTTCAATCTTTATGACAAACATAAGGCCCTACAAAATGAACCTTAAAAAATTTAGAAATGTATTTTTCAATGACTTCCTATCACCTAAATAAAAAAAAATTGACTATATTATTTGAGGAGATAACATCTGGCTCCTTCTGGGGATGAAAACCTCCCTGCGAGGTTACCAAGAACCTAGTATTTCCAGTCAACTTTAGCAATGGCCATGGAGTCATCTAGCTTATACAACTGATCTTCTGCAAACCTGTAACTTGCTTGTAGCCTTTACCATTGGGCTATGGAGTTGTTTGGACGTTATAACTGATCCCCTACAAACCTGTAGACTGTGTGTAGCCCGCCTGTAGCCTTTACAAAATATATCTAGATCCTAGAAAACTGGATCAAATTTACTTAAAATGGAAAGTCAAAAACAGTTCCAAGAGAATAGGAAAAGATCCTATTTACTAGGTCAACTCCTTATCTCAATTATCTTCATGTCCTTCAAAATCTTCGATAGCTACAATAGATCCTTAGAGATTGATAGAGAATTGAAATTGCCACCTTTGCCCAAAATATAGTTTTTTGCCAAAATTAGGTAGCAAATTTAATATTCTCCTCTTGCTGGCACCTTTTAAAATGAGAAGAGAAACCTAAAAATGGTGCCTTTAATTATTATCTATCATTATAAAACATCCTCAAGGCATTTGGATTAGAAAATCTCGGATCTGTGCAAAAATGGTAGCTTTCTGACATGTTCTGTGCTTTCGGTGGCCAGGAGAGCCAAAATCTGTGCCTGTAAGCCACCGAAAGCTCCTCTTTCAGTGGCTAATAAATAGTTGAAATGTCTGCCTAAGCCACCGAAAAGTCTTCTTTATAATAGTTGACAAAATTTGCAAAAAGGCATTTTCTCTTAACATATTGATCTTTAAGGCTGCTCCTTTAAGTCTTTTGCAGTGACCATGCGACCTCTAATAGCTTGCACAACCTGTGTTTTGATGAATAACCACCCATAAATGATACTACAAGATAATAGTGATTGGTTACAGTCCAATCAAATAGTCAATGTTGCCTCTATTTTAGATATTGATGCATCAAAAAGTAGATGAACATATTTAGATATCATAGTTCTCTGCTTATATCTAGTTTCACCTTTGAACATTTCTGTAATCATACATTCTCTTTCCATGTTTTTGCACAAACTATGGTCTTTCCAAACCATTGAAGACGAAGATTTCTCTTTTAACTGTGTTCTATTTATTCATGAAATCAATCAACTAAAAAGAAAATCTACTTGCTCATAGGGCGAGCTTATTCTCTCTGCCTACTCCTACTCTAACCAGATCTGCAAATTAATTAAGTGAAGGCTGACTTCCATAGCAACCATTCAAGCAAATTTAAAAATGAAAGGACCTTGTCTCTATCACCGATCAATAGATGATTTCTGAAATGTAATAATAGTGATAATAACTCATTCAAGAAGCCATACTCACCCAAAAACATGTGCAAGCTAAGGAAATCTGATTTTTCGGGTTCTCTGGAATGTATGATTCCATGAAGGTTTCCACCGGATCTTTGAAAGGAAGATAAAAAACATGCTGATTCAAAAAAAACTCTTTCTCAACCATGATTGTTCCTCTGCTAGAAGACTGATCACTTTTTGGTTCTCTTGAGATCAACTTGTGATCATCAAAAGCTACAATTTCCTTATCAGAATAATTCTCAGAAGATGATGATGGAGCAATGTTTAAATGACAGGGACTATGATCAGTAAGGAACATGTAATTGCCTATGCAATCATTGGTTACCATAGATTCATTCTGATTTACAAACTGATCATAAACTTCAGACTCATACCTGTCTCTGGAGTACTCTGCAAATGTTGAAGAGTTTGGATCTGAATATGAAATGAGCTCATGTGCTTGCTATTGTTCCAGATCTGCTTTACCTTCATTACATTCCTATTCAAAATCTGAAGTGTACTGACATTTTGCTTGCTCACGTGCATGCAGATTTTCAAAGTCAACCCACTCTCGGAACCTCTTGGAAACACGTATGTTCTCCTCCACTCCTTGAGCATCTTCAAACAACTGTGTTAAGGATGAGGTCTTCCTTTCCAACAAGACAAGAGCTAAATCCAAATGCTAAGCCATAACATAGTACAACATGGAAGCCATCTCAATGGGACGGATCTCCAAAGGCATGTCATGATAAATGCGATAGAACATTTGATTGAAGACATGCAAAGCTTCATTCGGCTCTCTTTTCAAAGAATGAAAATCAACAAAGTAAGAATCTAATGATTTGTTCTTGCCCCAATACTTCAAGAAAACATTAGAGAACTCGATCCATGAGCCAATAGAATCAACTCTCAGACCCTTAAACCATACAACAACGTCTCTGATCAAGGACTTGGAGAAAAATCTCATAATCACATCTTCATGAACAATCTCAAATCGCTCAAAAAAATCCTCAAAGGATTACAAGTGCCTCTCAGCTGAAACTTTTTTCTCTCTAGAAAACTGTGGAAGATATTCATAACAATCAAGAGGATAAGGATGAAGGAGATAGGGAAGCCTCAAAGGTTTGAACATCTTCATCCTGAACTTAATTTGAAAAGTAGTGGGTTTATTATGAGAGCTAACGTGTTGATGAAAAGGTTCAACAGTAATGCCACAGGGTGTTGAGCTATGGATAGGGTTTGAATTAGTTTGGACCTCTGTAAGGTTACATGGATGATCAGATTCAAGGGAGATTTGAATACAATGATAATCTTTATGAACGGGTTGAGGTATAGGTACTGAATCAACATCTACAATATAGGAAGTATGCAGATCTTCTTCTTCTAAAGACAGATATATACAAGAAGGATGATGATTTTCTAAATATATAAAACATAAAATAATTCTCTTTACATGCAAAGGGAACAACATGAAAGAGTTGATAAAAAACAACAACAATTCATGAAGCATACTAATGAACTGATACCTGGATTTGGAATTCAGCCTCTTCATCTTCTGTCAATCAGATCCTCCCTAATGGAGTCTTTAATCATGGAGTCACCAGGAAGATGATACAATCAATTCTGTGTCATTCTTCCCAGGGAAGCTTGCTTCATTTTATTCCCCGGAAACGACGCCAATTTGTTATCACTCTAGGAGTCTTTCCTTGACTGAAAAGGGAACGAGCCTAGTAACTTAACTTATTCAATCAATGTTTACTCAAGTGGATAAAGTCGGGTGAATCATACAAGGTTTACTCAATCAAAACATGCATAGACATAATCATATAGATAAGGATTTTAGCTAACTCTGTTAAGATGATTTAATAAAGGTGAATGTGTGGAGAGATCTTATCCTATCAACAGAAACATACATAAACAATATATATGAATGGCCAATATAATAAGCAAGGAATACTTGTAAAGTTTAGTTTATCAGTGTAATGACAATATGACCATTCTCAGACACTAGATAAGCATAGGAAATGAAATAAATCATTCAGATACAAGCATAGAATGGACAAGAGGTAAATCTGAACATTATAGGCAAAAGAAGCTTATATTATGAAATGCTATGAGAAGTTTGGGAGTACAAGCAATATAATCCCCAAAGTCGAACCCTTTAGTCTATAAAACTAATAGGATTTATAGCCTTTACAAGCAGTTTCAGATCCTCAAAAGATGGATCTGATAACCTCTTCTCCTATCCCAAATTCAAATTTGTGAGGTGGTTGGAAAAGACATAAATTTATGGAAATATGCTGCTCAAATATTGACCCATATCTCTCCAACCAAAACCGCTGTGTACAAACTGGAAGAGGATTTTGTATGTTGGTTTGTTTTTAGAAAAAAACTCTCTCATTTCTTTGAGATCCATTTTAATTTTCCCGGGATTTGTATTTCAAAAACATGTGTCAAACAGGGAAATTCTGAGATCCGAAAATTAAGGCTTAGATATGAATTCGATTCTCCCAATATATGATACCTGTTGGAAAAATGAGAGAGGTTATTGTTCTTTGACATGTTATCAACAAACACCTCCACCCATTTCTCAAAATGATTCTCCAATCACTCAGAATCATCATTTGAAAATGATGACTCAACGTAGTAAAAAAAAATATTTTCTACACTTTAGGTGCCTAAAATAGCCCCAAATTTAGGGTTTAAGCTGCCAAAAGCTAGGTCTTTCGGTGTCTTAGAAGCCCTTTTGGGAAGGCGCTTAGCCATTGAAACCTGAGTTTTGGATTTTTTGAAATAAAAACCAAATCCAATGTTTTTCAATCTTTATTACAAACATAAGGCTCTAAAAAATGAACCTTAAAAAATTTAGAAATGTATTTTTCAATGACTTCCTATCACCTAAATAAACAAATTTGACTATGTTATTTGAGGAGATAACACATCGAACATCTGGACAAGGTAGGCCTCTTTCTTATCTCCCTTGAACATTGGTTTATATAACATGTTGTTTGGATAGAGTTGATTTTTGTAGTCATTTCCATCTGTTGTGGTTCACCCTAGCCATAGAGAGATTTTCCTCATAACAACTAACTATCCAACAAATGCATTGGATACAAAACCGAGCACACCATCGACACGGGGCCTTGGATTGGGTTTATGGAGATCTATTGAAAACCCAAGAGCATGTGTGATAATATCACATAATGTGCTAGAATGAGAGTATATCAAGTCTAAATGTTGGGAATGTAATTTTGCTTGCTCTTCGGTAACCATCCCTGGCATAGAAAAATAATTAGGTTGCAAGAGAAATTTGGTAAACCTATCTTTTATTGGACTAATCGGTAGGTTAGGACACTAACTGATCTCCCTAGATCCACCTG
>CBVK0101752301.1:0-17339 GCA_900067695.1 Picea abies | reverse complement strand
TAGCAAAATATATTCAACTATCAACTTATGTGTATGATCAAGGAATTACACAATAAAGTGAGAATAGCTTTATGGGAAAGGGACATGCCACTGTATCATATTAATTGAAAGTAGAACATTACAACCTGATCGCCTTGATGTTGCAAGCTCCCTTTTAGTGGCTCTTAGCTCCAACACACACACTTGCTCAATCCTTGTATGAAGAAGATCAAATCCTCTTGATAGACTTGCTAAGGTCTCCAAGCTCCTGTTCAAGCTAGGTCCTTCACACAATTCTTTCACCAATTCTCCAATGAATCTTGCTTAACCTTTTCCATGATAATTCCCTCAATATATAGGAGAGAATGAAATAGTTACTTGGATAAGAATGATCCCACAATATCATGGAATCCAGTACAAGGATAACCATTCAAATGCCAACCCATTCTTCTAGAAGATTCCCTTCTAGAACCATCGAGAATTCATCTTTTTCCATGCTTTAGAACAAGTTTTCACCCTAGCTATGTAGCACAGTGCCAGAAGTTCACACCCTAGCTTAAGGAAGCCTACGAGAATGGGTCATTCTCGCACCTTGGTATACTAGCAACCTGCAAACCCTCTTCAAAAGTAAGTTTTCTGGGAAGAAATAAATGTAACTTTTCTCAGGAGAAAGTTTTTATGAGGAGCTTGAGTACACCATCATCAATACACCATCATGATGACCAAAATCATGGGTAACAGAATGCCCCCCAAAGTATGAGGCTAGAATCAGTGACAACCGAAAGACTTTGTAAGCTGCATGTGTGTGTCGAAAACCAGGAGCACACCTAATCGAAAACCAACAAACAACCAAGCATCTACAGAATATCATATATATCAATTCTGAGGTAGGCATTCCCATACTCAGATCACAGATGGATGACATCGTAGACATAGGTCATGGCCACCAATCATACACTATGGATCCATGCCATCGAAATATAGCGTAGCCACCAGGAATACACTATGAATCTATGCGAGAAAATTCAAATTAAGACGACATAGCTACGAGACATACAAAGTGGATCTATGTGTCACAATTTATACATATTCCATTGCAACCTGGATCAAGAGATGATATCCAGGGTCTTCAATCTCGTCACCCAAAAGTACAAATCTAACCATGTGATTACATGTGTTGAAGTCGAACATGGTAGAAACCACTTGATTACCGGTCATTGATGAAACCGTTAACAAGTGTGAGGGAAATCACCATTGATGTCAATGAATCCCAAGGTACTCTAGTACGATCCTTCGAATGTGAATGAATGAGTTGAACTCGAACATTTGACGGAATCTTTCAATCAGGGGTCAATGATGTAAACCCACTGTCGAAAGCAAGGAAACCTGCCATTGAGGCATGCATGTTCCAAGGTACCAAAGAATTTCTAAGTCTTGTTTTTGGATAATGAGCTGAAGTCGAAGGAACAAAACTCGTCATAGGAGGGCCTTGATGTATCCCACATCAATGACATGAAATGAGTAACAGATTTTGAAGGTGAAACAGAGTATGATGTAAGTTGAACTGGACACAGGGAAGGCCGACACAGAGAGAATGGACAACTGCAGATGGCCGACTCAATAGAGGTTTCAGATGGACTTCTCTTGAACATATGAATGACACAACCAATGATTTGGCAGCATTGACTCAAAGATGACACAGGGAATGACCTTGTAGCAAATTGAATGAGAGACAGATGGATTTCCAAAACCGGCTTCAAATAATGAATAGGGGGTGTCATGTTCAAGAGCGACACTTACTGCAAAACAATACGAAGATGATAACATATCCCTTTCCCAAATTTTCCCCCACCATTTCTGGCGAGTACCTCTTTATTTTTATGCAAGTGTGTGGATTATAACATATGCTTGTTGATATAAGCTTATCCTTTGGATAAGTCCTTCAGAGTATATTTAACGAACCCTAAGAAGGAGTGTTTCGGTCCCATTACGGGTCTGTCGATGTTTGTTTAACGAGTCCAAAGATAGAAAACTCGAAGGTTTTTCATGATTATAGAGTTTGCAAAAATACTTAAAAGAGAACTCTCTCAGTTCCTTTTTCATAAACATAGTTTTATGAGATCGAAAAAGAAATAAATTATCGCTCACCAGATGCTTTCTTCAAATACTTTATCGAGCGTGAAAATAGCAAGGTCGCTCGGTTATCTTTTCATGTTTAGAGAGTCTAAAAAGATCTTAAAGAGGACTCCAGGGGGGTTCCTTTTTCGTATAACCTTGTTGAGCCTGAAAAAGTGATAAAAGTATGCTCGATCGCGTTCTCATGTATTTTTGAGCGTGAGAACAGACAAAGACCTAGCTCAAGGTTTTGTACAAAAACCATAAAAAACAAACAAAACATGTGATGATGAAGAAAAAATATGTCCACATCCCTGTACATGACCATCGAAGTCATTACGTCTGCAAAAGTTACACTCAAAAGGGCATTAGGGTTTAGGTTTTAATAAATAAACAATTATTAAAAATTAAATAACATGGTAAAAGTCAATATAAAGAAATAAAACTCTTTTTACCATATCATTTTCACTTTTCACTATTTGAGCCCAAAACCCCCTCTTTTTACACTCAAAGTTTGACGTTAGATTGCGGGAGTTACGAGCATCCATTCAATGAGCCGTCAGTGAAAATGAGGTAGGCTCTTTGTCCTCTACTCTTTCTGGTTTTAATTTGCATTTTCATTGGTGAAAAACTCATTTTTGAGTTGGTTTTGTGAGCCCTACTTGCGCTCAGCCATTCTCGCAAGTGGGCTACACGGGACCTGTGAGAATGGGTCATTCTCGTAGGTGAGCCCACAAAAGCCTGCGAGGTTCTCACATTGTGCCTAAAAGGCACCTGCGAGAACCGCAAAGCATAAAAGTTTTTTAAAAATTTGCTCAATGAAAAAGAACCAATTCATGAATAGAGTTACTAATCCTCTTCTTGTGCTTCTTATGCAAGTAGTTGGCCATCAAAATGGTTCTTGAATGGCGTGAAAGGGAGAACAAAGAAGACAATGCCATTGCTGGAAATCATCCACCCACTATTGTCACTTTGAGACACTGTGGTCTTCTGAAGTACTTTCGTATCTCGGGCACGAGGGCCCAAGTCAGGTTATTAGAGTACCTTGTGCATATGTGGGATCCTGATCAACAGGTATTTCATGTAGGGGTCCACACATTGTCCTTAGATATTGAGGACATTCAATTCTTGACTGGACTGTCATGGCATGGGTACCATGTGAGCTTGACTAGTAGCAGAGGCGGTGGGCTGCCCATGAGCGAGTACTACCGCTTACACTGTGTTCTCGAGGCAGAGAGGAAGAAAGGGAAAGTAGCTATTTGGGGAGTGCGGGATTTGACCCTCCACACTATACTGTTCACCATAGCTCGAATCGCTGGGAGCTCCACTCCTCACATGGCGCTACAAAGTTACTTCCAGTATGCCATAGAGTGTACTGAACCTCGGGTTTTTAACTGGGCAGATGCTGTACTTCGTAGTATGAAAAAGAAATTGGCCAAATGTAGACAAGGCAACCTAAAGAAATTCGGGTATGGATCTTTGTTAGTGTCCTTCTCTCTTGAGAGGGTTCCATTACTAAGGCTACAGGTTGAGTGGAATTTACAGGCTCCCAGGGATCCAAGAATGCTGAGATGGTGTCAGCTCATGGCCCAACACGTAGCTGGACCAATCATCAAGTATGATGATACCTTCTTCGATTGGCTGCGACCACAGATGTTGATGGTCAAAAATTATGCTTATGCCAGGTTGGATTTCCGAGGAGATCCGGACTTAGTCCTGCCAGAGGATGCTCAGTGGGGGGAACTTGGTAAGAAGTACACATTTTTTCCTTTTTAAATGTTTTTGTGAATTTTTATCATATGTAAATGTTTTTTATATGTTCGTTCAAAGACTAAATACAAAATTCATTTTTGATGACACAGATGTGGGACCTTACTGACCTCCTGGTACTTCTCCTATTCAGTGGCGAGGAGAGATAGCGCCAGTGCTACAATGGGACGTCGGGGATTATCAAGCAGTTGAACAAAACCTAGAGGGTTTGACAGCAGATATTCCAGACATGCCTCTTGGAGAGGTTCCATGACGCGATCAACGTCATACAGTAGGAGTGTTAGAGTCTATGAGTCGACTGCTTCGTAGAGTTGCCTGGGAAGTCGTGTGTTACCGTGAATGTCATCCATGACGTCACTTTGTAGAAGCTATGAGCTTCAGATTTTGACATTTTGGTCTTCGGACAAAACTTTTTTGTAAAAAAAACCTCTTTTGATCGTTATATATACAGACGGCTTCTGCTGGTTTATCTTATGTTGTGTGAACATTGATGTGATTGATTTATAAATGATCCAAATGTCTGTCTAATACATAGTTAGCCAATGCATCAATTAATGTATTTAGACATCTAGGAATATGTTGATATTCAACATAATCAAAATAACGCTCCAAGAGGCGAATTCACAAATACACTCGTAACAAAGTAGGACTTTGAATAGTATAGACATTACTTAACTATAGTACTACAAGCCGGAATCGAGTCGCACAACCAAATGACGGATTCCAAGCAAGATAGCATCAACCAATAATTCGATAACGATGCTATACTCTGCAATATTGTTGGTTGCACGGCCGAGACACACACCTCTTAAGGAGACAAGTTCATTTGTAGGGGCGTAAATTGCCCATGCAGCGGAAGCAAGGTTCTGAGTACTATGGCTAGCGCCATCAGTGAAGCCAATATAGGGTAGTGAAGACTCTGACATCTAGAAATCAAACACAACGTCACATAAGGGCAGAGACCAGATAACTACAAAAGCAAGCTATAGTAACACACAAGAAGTATGATACAATAAAAATACAAGTACTCGTGCACAGATGATTTTATGCATAGTACTTCTTCAAGTACAACCCATTCCTAGGTTCACTCAAAGGGATACCATCATAATCTACTAACTCATAAGCTCCTTTTTCCAAAACTCGTCGAACGATATAAGGACTTCGCCACATAGCTTTTAATTTTCCAGCTCCTAGCATATCTCAATCTTGTTCATAGAGGAGAACAAGATCTCCTTCGGAGAAAATGCGAGGCTTGACATGTTTGTCGTATTGGGCCTTAACACGTTTTTTCTGAGTTTCTATGACTAAGGTGGCATCATGTCAATTTTTGTCTAATCTCATAAGATACAATAGATGTTCTTCCTCAGTAGAAGTGTTTGGTAGGAGTTCAACAACTAGTTTTAAAGAGGGAATCTCGCATTCAATTGGGAGAATGGCTTCCAGACCATAGACTAACCGAAAAGGTGTAAACCTAGTAGTGGACTTGACGGATGTCCGGTAAGCCCACAATGTCGAAAACAACATTGTGTGCCAACTTGTTTTGTGAATCCCTGTCATTCATCGGAGCATTGTTATGAGAAATTTGTTAATTGCTTCAACTTGGCCATTGGCTTTTGGGTAATAGGGCATTGAGTTTTCATGGCAAAGACCCAACTTCTTAGTAAGTTCGTACATCATGAAGTTTTGAAAGTGGCTACCGTGATCAGTGACGATAGCCTGGGGAACACCAAAATGAGCTATGATGTGATTAAAAATGAAAAATGCTACGGTATTTCCAGTGTTGTCAAATGTCGGCATCGCCTCGGCCCATTTCGTAAAGTAATCGACGGCTACAATGATGTACCCATGCCCCCCGGCCGAGTGGGGGTGACATGTCATGAAATCAATGCCCCATTTCACAAAGGGACTAATGGAGACCACAGGGTGAAGAGGAGCGGGATGTTTCCGTATCTTGTTATTATAGGTCTGGCAAGCATGGCATTTTTGAACGACGATTATGTAGTCGTTAAATAAAGAAGGCCAAAAATACCCTGCTCGTAAGATCTTCTGGGCAGTAGCATACCTAGACATATGACCACCACAGGCTCTAGAATCGCAGTCATTCAGAGCTTTCTTGGCTTCGTCGAATGTTAGGCAACGTCGAAAAACAGAGTTAATCCCCCGACGATAAAGAGTATCTCCGAGGATAATATATTGACGAGCTTGGTATCGTATTCGACGTTGCTCAGTACTGGACAAAGTTGGTCGGAAAGTCTGGGTTTGGAGATATATAATGATATCACCATACCAAAGATCATCAGTGCTAATAAGGAAAAAAGATTCATCGGGTAATGAATCAGCTGCTACATTTTCCGTTTCAGAATAGGGAAAGTCGCATATCAACTTAGCAAATACTAAGGACTTCTTGGACTTGGCACGTTCAAATTCCAAGTCAAACTCCTGGAGTATCACAATCCATTTGGAGTATTTTCCCCCTAGAAATTGACGTGTGAGAATGTGTTGCATAGGATTGCAATTAGAAATCACTGTAGTCTTGTGCGAGAGGATATAGTGCCGGAAGCATTGGATGGCTTGGACGACAGCCAAGGCCAGTTTCCTGACATGTAAATACTTGATTTCAGTAGGCGTTAAACTCTGACTCAAGTAATAAATAACATGTTCCTCATTAGCATCATCCTCTTGGATGAGAACCATGCCAATGGTGTAATCCGAGGCAGCGAGGTAGAGGAAATAATCACGACTGTAATTGGGGGGAAAGAGAAGCGGAACACATGTTAGGGATAATTTCAAATCTTCGAAAGCATTGTTGGCAATGGAATCCCAGACGAACTCTGAACCCTTTTTTAAGAGCCGTGTAAATCCATGAGTGATCTCGGCATAATTGGGGATAAAACGACGAAGAAAGTTTGCTTTCCCCTGCAAACTTTACAACTGGCGAAGTGTAGAAGGAGGAGGGAGGTTAAGGATCACCTCAACCTTTAAAGGATCCACTTGGATCCCTTGATGCGAAATGATAAAACCTAGAAGTTGGCCGGATTCCACGTAGAAAATGCACTTATGAGGATTCAAACGTATACGATAGAACCAACAACGGACGAAAATGGCTCGGAGGTGGGTTGGGTGATCGACTCGACGCATTGAATGAGCAGGCAAATCATCTAGATAGGGTTGGACAATGTGCTTGATATCATGGAAAGCATAAGACATAGTGTGTTGAAAAGTTGCGCCAGCGTTCTTGAGACTGAAAGGGAGTTTCCGATAGGCAAAAGTACCCTAAGGACAAATAAAAGTGGTCTTATGTTGATCCTTGGGAACAATGTTGATTTGATTATACTCGGAGAAACCATCCATCAGAGAGAAGATTTCACTTCCGGCACAATCGTCGATAATCTGATCGACGAAGGGGGTTGGAAAGTTGTCTTTGAGACAAGCTTTGTTGATATCCCTATAATCAACACATACACAAATTGTTCCTTGTTTCTTGTCGATCGGGACAAGATTGGAAACCCAGTTTGTGAGAGCCATCGGATAAATAAAGTCAGCTTTAAGAAGTTTCTCAACTTCGAGCTTGATGGCAGCTGCTTTACGTGGGTGAACTGGACGAAGGGAATGCCGGACAGGTTTAGTGTCTAGGTATGTATTGATATCATGTATCACAATGTCAGGGTCGATACCCAACATTTCTTCATAGCTCCAGGTGAAGATGTCACGAAACTCTTTGAAAAGGGATGTGTAGGTGACGATTTCGTCAGAAGAACATGAAGCTCCAATATGGACATTTTCGATGATTCCAGGTTTGACGGATATGTCGAGGGGAAAAAACATCGTGTGTAGACCCGGGAACAGTGGAGATGACGACAATAGTCGACGGGGTCAATATCTGTTGGTAGTTCTCAATGGTATGTTTCTCCAGAAAGAGGATGGCACGATGATGTCCATCATCCCAAGGGGTGTCCTCCATGATATACATGATCATCTCGTCAGTGGAAAAAATGACACGGAAAGGATCAGGAGATAACTCACCAAGAGAGGGGGTAGAAGGTTTTTCCGATTGAATGGCCTGATAGGCAGATTCAACCAGACTTAACGGCATTGCGTCACTGTAACGAAGGTAATATCCAGGGTCAGGTACTATCCAGGGGTCGTGAGATGCAGGAAGTTCGTGAATCAAGCTGGAGATCATGTTGATTGAAGCAACAGACGAGCGTGGAACATCGAGCGGTGGAATGGGGAAGGTACCCATTAACGAAGATTCCTTGAGAAGTCCTACACTGACGTTCTCATAATCCGGTGGGGTTTTAGCGATGAACGATACATTGCCATTATGGGTATCGGAATTAAAGAAGGCTAATTGGTCGACAGTGACGAACTTCCCTTGATGTGGGAAATGTACCACATGGAAAAGGGTCGACACAACTGCGTGCATGGAATTGATCCAGCTGTGGCCAAGCAGAAGATTGTAATCAAGGGGAGCATCGAAGACTTCCACTTCAACTTGGATCATTTTTCCTTCTAGCGTGATGGACAATGAAGGAAGGACAATGTAGGGCTTAAAACTTGAGCCATTGAAGGCTTTGAGAGTGTTTTGTGATTCGTTCAAAGGGGGAGAGCCAATGGCTTTCCAGCAAGTAAGAGCCATGACACACGTCAAGGCACCCTCGTCGATAATGGTTCGACAAATGTTTTTGTCAGAGACAATCACTTGGATCTGGAATGCAAGTTGAGGGGGTAACCTTGGAATGTGATCTTCCAAGTCAAAGATTATTAAATTCATATCCGTCGGGTCGATTCCACCAATAGCTTTCAACAGTGCCTTCCCTTGTGTAGGACAAATTTGAAGGACTTCGAGGGCTGACATCGCAGAAGGTGCTTGGGCCAGATATTCAACAATGCTATAGTTTTGGGCAGCACGAGCATGAGGATTGAAAGCCAATTTCCGAACGATGCCCTTTGGGGGGGGGTCAAAGAACTATGTCGAGGCTTGGTCGTTCGAGATGAAGAGGACTATTGGTAGGTGGAGTCGCAGGAGAGGGTTGTACCGAGGAAGGAGGTAGATCATCAACCTTCTCTTTAGAGGGAGAATAATCTTTGGCTCGAGTAGTGAGTGCAACGTCGCTCTGCTTTGAATTGCCAATACACATCAATACATAGGATGTAGTAGAAGATGAGGGTTGGTCATGAATGACCAACTGTGCCTGTTGTTGAGATGGGAAGGGTTGGGACAAAATGGCCGAAGCAGGTGGTTTTGGAGCTCCTTGAAGGAACTTAGTGACCTCAGCGCATCGTGGACAATCCTTTGTGTAGTGATCATCACCACAGATAAGACAAGGGTATCATGGTTTGTGCTTATCCCAATCATCAAAAGGGGTAGTTTTGGTTTTCTCTGCTTGAGAAGTATTTTTTCCCTCCTTATTCTTACCCCTTCCCTTTTTAGATTTGTTTTTATCAGCTGGGGTAGATTGAACTACATTTACCTCAGAAGTCTTGCCAGTGGGAGGGACAGGAGACATAGCATTTTGAACATTAGAAGAATCAATTTTGGGGTTTGTGCTTGAGGTAGAATGTGGTTGGGCCTGGAAAGTGCCAATCACACCGTCAACTACATGCGAAGTAGCTGGAGTAGTTAAAGTGGTGGAAATGGTAGGATGAGGTAAGTCAGGTAGTAAATCGTAAAGGGTTCTTGTTTGTGAATAAATGAGGTCAAGGTATTGAGAAGGACTTATAGCCTACTCTTCGGTGACTACTCCACCCATGGCAATGTCACGACTGATGTCATTCACAAATGATTTTGTGAACCATTCTGCCAGCAACTGATCGGGGAGTTCAAGTTTAATGAGACGTCGTCGCCGTCGCCACTCATGAATGTGATCGGATATATGAGTGGCCTTGTTCTGTTTGAAGGAAGTCAAAATCTTGGTCCCCGTGTCATAACGGATAGGTAACTGGTAGTGTGTGAGGAAAGCCATAGCTAGGGTGTTGAAGTCAGAGAAGAAACCTCGTGGAAATTCTATATACCACTTCGCAGCAGAACTTGTGAGGGTTCATTGAAAAAGATGTAAACGAATAGAGTCATCCATCAACGAGTTGGATGAACACCATAAGTGAAAAGTCATAACATGATTGTTTGGGTCCTCTCCCGCTTTGCCGTCGAATTTAGGAATGTTCGATGGTAGCTTGGCTGGTATAGAAAGCCATTGGGGAGAGTGACGAATTGGATCATTTAAAATCCTTGACAAATCCAGAAGATCCAAAGTGGTGATAAAGGGTAACTGTCGATTCACCTACGGGTACTAATGGCTTTGGGGAGGAAGCCCTGTCGGCAAACCAGTAGGACCATAAGCAGTTTGCATATAATGTGAAGACCCAGGCAGATTCAGTGGTGGTTGGAGAGGATAGTAGCTCATGGGATTGTATCCTGGAACAGGAACGTGAGTTTGAGCAGTCGAGCCCCAATAGGATTAAACGAACCTAGATATGGTTGGCCCATACTAGGGGGTATTACGGACACACCTGGAAACTGCTGCCCCCCAGTCAATTGAGGAGGATGTTGTATCAACTGATTCCAATACTGGGCCAAGGTTGGAGGTATGTTTTGTCCAAAAGGTGGGGTTGGTCCTCCTATCGAAGGTGGTGTTCCAATTGGGGGCAGTGTTCCAATTAGGGGTTGAGTTCCAATTGGGACTTGCATTCCAATAGGAATTTGCCCGCTGAAAGGGGTTGAGTCATGCCACCTTGGTGAAATTGTCCATCAACGGGAATTTTGTAATTTGGTGTGAATGACAGAATAGTGCCACTAGCATTAAGACTGCCAGTAGAAGACGAGGAAGTTCCTCCAAAAGGAAATTGAGGGAGTGTTGGAAGAAAACCAGGAAGAGAGTGCCCAGAAGAAGAAGTACCACCAGGAGAGTCGGACGGGGTTCGCGCAGGAGTGGGAATGGAAGCATTCAACACACGGTATCCAGGTGGTAATATCGGAGTGATGTTGGGCATTTGTGGTGTGCTGATGGGAGCGAGGCTGATTACAGTAAACCTAGTTGGAACACTCGTAGTATCTGTGTGATGGGCCATTTTGATAGGGATAGTAAAGTGATAGGCGGTAGTAAATGGTACTGTCTCTGGACTAGAGATTTCATAAATCACAAGTGGGGTGATTTCGGAAATCATAGGTGAACCTGGACCAAAAAGGTCCCATCGAAAAACACCTGTAGACCAAAAAAGATCTTGGCCTTCTATGCTGGGAAAGGGTCCAACTGGTGATCTAGAAGATGTAACAACTAAGTCTCCGGAAGAATTCAGTCACATAAATGGTCGCTCAGAATCAGGGTGAAGCCGAAAGTTCTCTCGAGTGTTGGTAATTCAGAAATGTTCAAGAGAGTCAGTTCGTTCCACTTGTGGTGTGGTGACGACTGGGACTTCACCTTACCGAGGAGAGCCCTCAGGTGTACTTGTAGGCAAGGGTTGAGAACCTTCCAGATGCTC
Source organism: Picea abies (assembly GCA_900067695.1). Classification (NCBI taxonomy): domain Eukaryota; kingdom Viridiplantae; phylum Streptophyta; class Pinopsida; order Pinales; family Pinaceae; genus Picea; species Picea abies. The sequence goes on along the minus strand of CBVK0101752301.1, from coordinate 5,996 downwards.
TGGAGATAAACCCTACATTCTATGTGAACAACGTGGAGGAGCTATTGTAACCGAGTGACAAACTTCACGAAGAAAATCTTATGGTCAACTTTGGTAAACAAACAACACATGCTAGTAAACAAAATCTAGGAGGAAACACCAAGCAAACAAGACCTTCTAATTCTGAAGCTACTAGTTGGTGATGAAATCCAACGTCACAACAATGAGACGAGTAGGAGCTGGGCTAGGGTGGAAAAGTTATGCTGATGACCTGCTTAACGGAGTTACACCCTGGTGCAAGCTCCCACACATAATCGTGGGTATACCCTCCAAGGAGCTCGAGTGAGTTTGGTCAACGTCGATTCCAGGTACCGTGAAGCCTTTCCCCTTCACAGTCACCTCGTGTAAGAACCTAGAAAGATAGGCCACTAAGGTTACCACCAACAACAATAAAGCCTAGGGGGACAGTCGACAATCCGACCCACACGCAAAGGCAAGGTATCTAGTTCGAAATCAACTCCAAAGGCTTCCACTCATCATTGTGGGTATACCTCCGAGTGACCCCCATAATACATGCAATCTCTACACCGATATCAACAAAGCAGGGTGAGTAACTTTGTCAATAGCAATGTGACCTCGTGCTTGACCCTTGTGTGAGAAGGGATTCCCAGGACAAGATGTTGCAAATGGAATTTAACACTCCTTAACACAAGATGCTATTGTGTGTTTTGTGCTTTGGAGAGTGTATCTCTCTTCCTACTCCAAAGTGCTAGCCTAGCTAAATTTTGGTGTAATAGAGCCCTAGAAAAGAGTTACTAGTTAAATTTTAAGATTGCGCAGTGTTTTTAAGAGCTGTTGTTACTCAAAGGAAGCAGAGATGAAACTGATGTTGTATAAGACTCTGACCCAACGATGCATGGATAAGAATGCAATATAGCAATTTTCGTTCAATGAATCCTATGTACGGGAGGGAAAGAGAAATTTTTCAGATCAACCTTGAACTACAATACAAAATTTCCTTGAAAATACAAATACAACAAATCACACATCAATAACAATTCTGTATTGTTTCTTTTTCAATAATTTCAACAATTGATTTTCAATGTTTTCGAAGACGAAAATGCTTTTTTTTTGAAAGAAAAATGTTGGTTTACTTTTCAAAAAGGACCTACACCCTACTGGTAAGAGTGCAGAAAAAAAAAAACCAATGAACAAGCAATAGATAAAAACCCAAACCACTCTTTCAATGGAAACAAAAATAACAAGCAAACCAAACTAGTCTTTTCAAATGCATGAGAAAAGTGATCTTTCAAACAATGAGAAAATGATAAAGACAAAGAAGTTCAACTTTCAACCGATCACCGGTTCCTAACCAAACAAGCACACTCAGATTTCGAGATCAGAGAGTATAGCTGTGCTAAGAAAAGTCAAGAACAAGTGACAGGAAGAGCCTTTGAAATCCTAAGACTGTTCATGCACAAAAACGAAGACAAGAAAAACATCAATCAATGGTCCAAGAAACTCTTTTTAGGCACCTAAATTGATCTGGGCAGTTGAAGATGCAAAAACTCAAATCCAAAATTTTGAAAAATAGGGTTCGCAGGCTGAGAGTGTTACACAGTGAAAGAATAGGTGATTCTCACAGGTGATCTTTGAGTAGAGTGCAAGAACCTCGCATTGAACCTAAAGGCAGGGTGCGAACTCAGTATGTTCTCGCAGGACACTGTGAAGTGCAGTGCGAGAATGTCTGAAACTAGTCAATTTTTTTTAAAAAGACACAAAATTTGAAGAGGCCTCTAGACCCAGAGGGTCTATTAGGGTATCCTGAAGACTCAGAGATTGATATGAAAGGAGAAAGGTAAGGCAAGAGAAAATGGCCTAGGAAAAATACCAAAAACCACAAAGAAAATGGGATATCTCCCCAACGGAGTCGCCAATTTTGTTATCGGACTAATCGGTAGGTGCAGACACTAACTGATCTCCCTAGATCCACCTGGATCTAGAAAAAAATAGGACAGGACATGACTCTTTCCCTAAGTTTTGACCATTGAATTATCTAGTAGGGAGGAACAAGTAACATACCTTTATATCTCTTTCTAGGGTCTCTGTTGCTCCCGCTTCGCTCCGGGGCTCTCATGAGGTCAAGACCAAGACAACACAAACCAACCAGAGTGAAGATAGAAAAATATATTCAACTGTCAACTTATGTGTATGATCAAGGAATTACACAATAAAGTGAGAATATCTTTATGGGAAAGGGACATGCCACTGTATCATATTAATTGAAAGTAGAACATTACAACCTGATCGCCTTGATGTCACAAGCTCCCTTTTAGTGGCTCTTGGCTCGAACACACACACTTTCTCAATCCTTGTATGAAGAAGATCAAATCCTCTTGATAGACTTGCTAAGGTCTCCAAGCTCCTGTTCAAGCTAGGTCCTTCACACAATTCTTTCACCAATTCTCCAATGAATCTTGCTTAACATTTTCCATGAGAATTCCCTCAATATATAGGAGAGAATAAGATAGTTACTTGGATAAGAATGATCCCACAATATCAGGGAATCTAGTACAAGGATAACCATTCGAATGCCAACCCATTCTTCGAGAAGATTCCCTTCTAGAACCATCGAGAATTCATCTTTTTCCATGCTTTAGAACAAGTTCGCACCCTGGCTATGTAGCACAGTGAGAGAAGTTCGCACCCTAGCTTAAGGCAGCCTACGAGAATGGGTCATTCTCGCACCCTGGTATACTAGCAACCTACAAACCCTCTTCAAAAGTAAGTTTTCTGGGAAGAGATAAATGTAACTTTTCTCAGGAGAAAGTTCTTATGAGGAGCCTGAGTACACCATCATCAATACCCCATCATGATGACCAAAATCATGGGTAACACTATCCATGAGGATCTGGTCAAGAATCTTGGATTTGATCATTCTACGTAACTTCCTCCACTCATGAATGTGATTAGAAATGTGGGTGGAGGCATCCTAGCATAGATATGTCAATAGCTCTATCCCGGTCTTGTACCTAATGGGTAATTGGAAGTGCATTAAAAATTCCATGGCCAATGTATTGAAAGTACTAAAGCAAGCACCCTTAAGTTTGATATACCATTTAGCAGAACCTCCAGTCATATAGAAAAGACTTAATCGAACACTTTCATCCATAAAAGAGTTGGATGTCCACCATAGGTGATAATTCATAATGTGTGTGGACGGGTCTTATTCTATCTTTGTATCAAACTTTGGCATGTTCGATGACAACTTGAAAGGTATGGCCAGCCATAATGGGTTGTGGGGGATGGGATCATTTTTTAAACGTGACAAGTCTAAAAATTCTAATGTCACAAGAAAGGAAATGACGTGTTGTAAAATGAATATTGGGTAGATGATGGAGCATCTTGTGAACCATATGGACCCTAACGCTCCCCCATGTTCGTATTTCAGATGCAATTTGGATTTCAAAAAGGGTTATTTCCCCCAGATATGAAAGCACTCCCAAGAGTGTGGCTACTCTCGGGACCATACATACCCCCAAGAGGATTGTCTCTGGGGGTAAAGGGACTCCTAAAAACATTACCTCTTCTAGGACTGTACATGCCCCCAAAAGGATTACCTCTAGTAGAAGACATGGACCCTAAAGTATTACTACCTCCTTGACTAGAACTAGTCCCAAAGAAATAACCTCTAGGACTAGAAGTGTATATGAAAAGGTAACCACCCCCCTGAGTGTCATTTCCTACAAGAGGAATGTCCCTAGTAACAACGACATGAATGGAAGGGCCACTATTTCTTAGACCATAATTTCTCTCAAGAATAGAGATATACATAGAAGGATTAGAGCTTCCAGGAATTGGTGTGATACCCCATGGGATGAAGAATCCCCTAGAAACATTGCTTCCCCTAGCTTGGCTAGGAGCAACCCCAAACCCGCTAGACACATTCCAACCAAAAGGAAAAATAACATTCAACATTTTTGGGCTGCCTATAGGGATGTTAGAGGTGGAAGGAGATCCACTTCTAGTGTTGAAACCAAGGTTTGGCCCCCCACTAGATGGATATCCATATGTGGGATTTGTAACAGATGGGATGGGTGTGCCAATTCTTGGTATATTCATGGAAGGAAAGGTATTTATGGCCGAAATCCCCCAAATGGAGATAGTTGATCAAATGGTAAAAGATGGTGTAGGTACTATGTCACTAATAGATGACAATGGGGACATCATAGAGGTGCCTCATGTAATTATCGTTGATGGTATTGAAGGCTCAAACACACTAGATGAAACACTTGGGACCGAAATCATGTGAGGATCACTAAACAAAGAAAAAGGATCACTGAAGGTTCCCGTAACTTGGATGAGTATAGAGTCTTTACGACCAATCAAAGGATGGTTAAAATGAGGTGGAATATTTTCATTGAGAACTTATATTTCTATGTGGTCACTCTCCTCGGACCTTCTTTCAGAATATTTAAACTCTCTATCACCTACCACTCTCTATTTAGGAGGTGGTTGTTCCTCCATTATATGTGCAAGATCTCATTGTCTATGGGACCAACAAAGTAGTTTTTTATCCATGGTGAATAAGGTGTGTTATAAAAGCAATAACAATTAACCTATGGTCGATGTAGACTTAGAACCAAATAGAACACCCCTAACAAATCTTGTTTATCAACAAGAAAAACAATAGATCAAAGGGCTTTCCAAAAACCAACCCTCTGGGGGATGTCAAGTCCCCAAACAATTTTCTAGCAAAGGTGTGAGGGGAAATTATGATAACCCACATGTAACATCCCTTACCAATGAAAGTACCCTTTATTAAGGAGGGCACCCTCTAGGGGAAGTGGAAGAGGTTCAACGTCTTCCCCAGGTACCAAAAGCACTTCCCACCCATATTCACCTATGTAGATACCTAGGAAAGGGAAATATTACAACATCATGATCAGTGATTGAGTGAAAATTTGAAGGTCAGACCAAACTTATGGGAAGGGAAACAAATCATGAAGCTTTGAGAGTGTTACCTCACAAATATGTGTTGACACTTTCAAAACCCCCGTACATGTAATATAATAAATCTATCAAACACCAATAAAAGTAGAGAGGGGATATCACCCTACTTGCCCCAATGCAACCTTATTCCTAACTCTTATGTTAGAGGAGCTTCCTGACATACACCTTGTGATAATGGATTTGCACTCTTACTAGTGACTTCTAGGTTCGGTTTAGGTGGCCTTGGAGAGTTTACTCTCCAATCCTACACCAAGGCCCTAAATACTAATATATCTTGGTTTTCTATAAAGAAAATGAGTTTAATAGATTTTAAATTAAGCATTCTTTTTCTTATGGCCGTTGATCACTCAAGGGAGCGGATGCAAGTTCATTGATGTTTTGACTCTTATCCAATCAAAAGAAGAGAAAATATGTATACAAAAGGTGCAACTTTTACTTCTAATGAACTCTATATAAGGAAGGGAAGATAATTTTTTCTTTTGATATTTTACAATCAACAAGACAACCTCACACTCTCTCAATCAACCACTCAAGACAATCCAAAAAAATGAACAAGATCCTTAAACACTAATTATGCCAATGCAATCTTTTTAAAAACACTCAAAAGATTTATCCTAGCACTTTTTTTTGTTTCTTGTTCTTTTTGAAATGAAATCTTCTTTAATCTAATAAAATTAATATGTAGATTAAACTAACAAACAATAAGATAAGGGATGTGTGATATTGGTAGTGATGCCACCAAGCACACTCCAATTCTACACAGGATCAAAAATCCAAAACTTCGAAAATGATATAGTTGTTGGAAGATTGGTTGTTGTCATTGATGTCAACCCTAGTCATGGGTTTTGGACCAAAATATTGATGAAGTTATTTGGACATGAAGGAAAATGCACATGTAGATACAACACCCATGGACGGATAGTATACATCATGCTCTTTCCGGTGGTATGTGGTACGTCACGTGGATCCTCATGGTTGAGGAGAAATGAATTTTTGAAGATGAC
>CBVK0101752299.1:0-11356 GCA_900067695.1 Picea abies | reverse complement strand
GCTCTTCCGATCTCACCTAACATGCCTCGCTTATAAATAGTGGTCTGGCCAGCGTAAAAATAGGTCTGGGATGACCTGTCACTTTACCCTCTTAATTTACAATTAATTGTCAAGGCACAATAGGGCCAACTTTTACAAAGGCACAATAGGGCCTAATTAACAAATATAATATAACAATAGCACAATAGGGCCTAATTAACAAATATAATATAACAATATTATTCAACACTCCTTCTTAGGTAGATTATTCTTCGAAGTTACAATATTCCAACACTCCCCCTTAACAAGAAGGGTATTCTACTGACAACATCAATAACAATTTATTGGACTCAATACAACATCAAGAGGAGGAGACATTGTCATCAACATCTGGAACATTATCTATCATATCTATAAATCATCGGAATTTTTTCTCATCATCAACATCAATAGAAACTGAGCATCGTCATCATCTGTAGCGCAAAGCTGGAGTAACATCATCATCATCAACAACATGAAGATGGAACATCAACATCAACAATACGAAGCTGGAACAACAACATCAATGGCAACAGAATGAGACAGGAGCATCATCAACAACAACAGTGGGCACTCCGACAAACTATCCATCCGGACCTTACGGGATATGTCCAGGGATAATAAAATCCCCTAGGATATAAATCCTAATGAGTTGCCACACTACTGACCACAAGAAGTATATACATAGATAGGCACTCCGATGGACCATCCATCCAGACCTTACACAATCTGTCCAGGGATGATCAATCCCCTAGGATATAAATCCTAACGAGTTGCCCTATTGGTGGTCAAGATACCATATTATCATCAACGTCACTCCCCCTTTCGAGGGAAGTCCTTTCGGACTACACCAAGCTTGTCTCGGAAGTACTCAAACTTCACACGAGACAAAGGCTTAGTCAACACATCTGCTACCTACTCATTTGTGCCAACATACTAGAGCTTCATAGCTCCCTTATGCACCATATCACGAATGTAGTGGTACCGGATCTCAATGTGCTTCGTCTTATCATGGAACACTAGGTTCTCTGTCATCTTTATGCAACTCTAGTTATCACAAAAGACCACGGTAGCATCCATCTCTAGGTCAAATAGACCTGTCAACAACTTCTGAAGCCATATGGCTTCACAAATGGCGGAGCATGCTGCAATGTACTCTACTTCTGCCGTACTGAGAGCAATACTGGATTGCTTCCTGCTTTTCCACGAAGTCATGGCTGACCCTAAACTGAAACAACATCCTGAAGTGATTTTTCTGTCTAAAGCACTTCTAGCCCAATCTGAATCAGTATAGCCATACAATCTGAAGTCACAATCTCCAGTATAACAGAGGCCATAGTCCAACGTACCCTTAAGGTATCTCATCACATGCTTTGCAGCTACAAGGTGAACACATCTAGGCTCCACCAAATACTGACTCAAGGTGTTCACAACAAAGCATATATCTGGTCTAGTATTCGTTAGATACATCAACGAACCAATCACCTGTCTATATAGAGTAACATCAACTATTTCTAATGAAGTATCAGTCAATAACTTCATATTTGTCTCCTTAGGAGAGGACATGGCTCTAGAGTCCATTATGTCGAATCTCTTCAGAATTTCCACAACATACTTTCCTTGATTAAGAAAAATCTCTTATGGGCTCTGCCATATTTCAAGACCTAAGAAATAGTGCATCGGGCCTAGGTCCTAGCTTCTTCTTACAATCTGTGATGAGCTTTTCTTCATCTGTCAAGAATAAATCATCCACATATAGCAGCAATATAATTGGTCCATCATTCTCAATCTTGAAGTAAAGGTTGGGATCAACTTTACTCTTAGTAAAGCCCAAGCTCATCAGAAAACTATCAATCCTGCCATACCAAGCTTTTGGAGCTTGCTTCAACTTGCAGACATGAGTCTTCATGTCCTGTACTTCGAAACCAAATTTTCACATCACATTGTACCAACCTGGTACACTTGCTCAACTGCAACTCAATCTGCATAATCATGTGTTGGTTCTATGTGCTTTTTACAAAGCACTATTTGTCTCGCTGCCTAAGAGTATGTCCTCTACTTTTTCTGCAATTGTTCCTTCTGGAACCGGGATTCTACACTTGCAGTTGCTATTTCTGAAGCTGAGAATGACTGCACTATTCTCACTGTAGTTGTTGAACTCTGAGAGTAGCTCCTCTATTCTATCATGGCAACAACTTCATCTGAAACTAAGAGTGGTTGATACTGAAGGTAGCTTCTCTTCTTTCATGGAGGCAACTCAAACTCAAATACAGGGACTGCTCCCTCTAAATCTCATACTGTATCGGAATCATGGTTGTTCTGGCTGTCTTCACGAAACTGAGAGGGAGAAGACTAAATCCTCTGGACACAAAACATGCTTTGTACATCTTTATACTATTATCTGCAACATGCTTTTTCTATTAGATCAATCTTGGAAGTCACCACTGACTTCACTTCTGGTCTTAAGGAAAAATCCATATCCCAGTCCTTCTAACTGGCTTCCTCCTCCACTGAAACAAGGGAATCTTCCTGAGATATTTCATGTCTCCTAGAAGTCTTGGAAGCTACGATCTAGTCTTCTCAACTCATGGCATTTGCCTGTCCATCCTGGAAGACGTCTCTTTTTCCCATCTGATCCTCTCTGAGATCAGGCTCACTCTGAGTCTCCATGCTCCCTCTAAAGCTTGACTCCCTCTAAGTCTATATAATCTTTGGAGCCATTTGCTCCCTTTGATATGTCTCGTCAATGCTATATGTCTTTGCATCCTGCAAAGTGTCACGGGCCCATGCTGGTCTCTTTCTGGTTACTACATTGATTTTGGGTAGGCCCTTCTAGCTCTACTAACTCTTCCTGATGATCTGAACAGTGATTAACTGTACCAAAGGGATTTGTTCAGTCATCTTTGGAGCCTTCTACTCCTCATGATCTATCTCCATATGAGATGTTTTGTATCTAGCAAAAGTAGCTTCTTCTTCTTCTTCTTCTTCTTCTTCTTCTTCTTCTTCACATGGATGTATACGGTCATATATACAACTTGGATAGTCTGCTCCATGTCTCATCTAATATATTGCCTCCTGCAATCATCACTATAGCTCCCTCAGGGTTATCACCTGTGCCTGCCCAGAACAAGAGCAACAGGGGAGACACAATAGACAAGAATAATACTCTTTATAATAATAATAATAAAAACAATAGTGAGAACGATCATCACAGTAGCTCCTTCAGAGTTATCACTTGTGACCTGCCTGAAACAAGGGTAAAAAGTAAGAAATACAATAATAAGGAATGAGAGAAACACTCTTCTAGTGTTGTGATCAACCATTCCTCCATGATAACCTGAAAACAAAACAAGAAGTTTCTCCTAGAGGAGATGTTAGTTATATCCAGTAAATGATTACGGTAAGCATTTATCTCAATAGTGCTCACATGCTACCAAGTATTCAATAATAAAAAATTTCAAAGATTTGCTATCACAACTATAGTGTTTACTTGTAATGTGGCAGTTATCAAACTTGATATGTGCAATTTTGAATCTTATCAATTAAATCAATCAAACCTGGAACCTGGAGTCTTGTCCTCAAGAATGAGTGTGTTGTTTTTCTTCAGAGTCTCCTTCACTCAAGATGACAAGTATTTTCTTCAACCTATCCTTTGTACTAAGATAATATGCTTTCTTGACAGAAAAATGGGTTAGAGAATAAACTCTATAATCTCAACTTTAATCAATCTAATACTTTGAATTTAATTTTGACCAATGATTAGTATGATAGTCATAACTTCAACAAATCAAAATACAACCTAGATGTTCATAAGATCACAATAATGCCATAACAAATAGAGGCATATCAAATTATTCAAACGTGGGGTGCATTGTTCCTCTGAATGTGTTGGATCTGAGATCCTTCTGGATCTACGATTGTTGTTTAAACAAAATATCCTTTCTCCTGCAAATACCCTTTCGAATAATGATACAGTTTGAACATATGTAAGTACACACCTCTAACAGTGTCGGCAGGTAGTGGCACCATCCGACAGCAGCGACAAGCAATAACGAACCTTTAAAACTTCAAAGGTGCTTCAACTTGTAACTTAAAGTTAGCTAGATATTTTCTAGGGTAAGGCGCACTAGGACAATAAAAATCAGTCCTAACACTTCACAAAAACTTTCATTACAATCGGTACTATAGCTGGTGCTGGCACTGCATCTGGGGTTGCAATTAGCATGAAGGAACTGGCACTGCAACTGCAACTGATACTACAACTGATACTGCAACTGCAACTAGTACTTCAACTGCAACTGCAACTGATACTACAACTGATACTGCAACTGCAACTAGTACTTCAACTGCAACTGATACTGCAATTGATACTGCAACTGCAACTAGTACTTCAACTGCAACTTAGGGTTTTATGAGGAAACCCTAATTTTTCAAACTTCCAATTTTGGAATTTTGATCCAAGGACTAGATGTGCCCTCCTAGGGCGAGCTCCTAGATGTGGTCACTTCCCCCAACGTCTTCCTTAAATAGGGAAAACATCACACTTAGGGTTTATGCAGAAACCCTAATTCTACAGCAGTTGCAATACTAAAAACTGGATTTTGGAGAGGGTGCGCTAAGGCTAGTCACTTCTTATAAACTGTGAGTTGGTCTCTTTCAGGCCTGCTCTGATTCCATGTTGATATTTTACTTATACAACTAGCAATTACGATTCTTCTTTATTATTATAATCATTTAGCACATCAGCTGCATAAATAAGATCACTGAAAGAGTGGCAATCACAGAAACAATAGACATGCATATTATCCTAGGAAACCCTCATGGGGAAGAAAACCCAACAAAACTTCCTCAATATAGATAGACTAGAGACAAAGCAGAAGATCCTCCTTTACTCCTTCACTAGGAAAGAGTAGCGCACTACTTAACCAAGAGATACCAAGACATAGACCAAAACCCTCCTTGACGTCACCCCTAGTTGCAGTAGGCTCTCCTCCAAGACTTGCGAATTGCAAAGCTAGTTGGTGTGTGTGTCCAGATGAGGCGCTGGCCTCCCTTATAAATAGTGGTCTGGCCAGCCTAAAATTAGGTTTGGGCCGACCTGTCACTATACCCTCCTAATTTACATTTAAATGTCAAGGCACAATAGGGCCTAATTAACAAATATAATATAACAATATTATCCAACACTCCTTCTTAGGTAGAATATTCTTTGAAGTTACAATATTTCAACACAAGTAGCATTGTTCAATACATCAGCAATAACCATAAGCAAGTTGAAGAATAACAATGGTTACCCATCATAGGGCCTCATAGAGCCCACACATTGGCTCCCATCTCAAAGCCCATCTACATGCACACTTCTTCATACTAGGTGATCGATTGCCTATATCAATCATAGTTAACATAACCATGTATCGTTGTGTATCATAAATTTGTCATCCAACTCAAGTATATAGTTAAGCAAAGGCTCAAAATATTGCCTACCATACATCCTGAAATCATGATTAAGCAATCAACATTAGCAAAGGATCATCTAGCCTTAGATTTTCTTCATAGGCCTCATATCATCAAGAAGTCCAAAGTCTCTTGTGCATGCTTATCATAGCACAACTCAACACATTATTAACACAATATCTTCATGAGCCAAATATCATAATCAACATGGTATCGTATAGATGCATAAAGAAATGCACCACACATGATTTAAGTCTCATAACATATCACATTATCACATCATTGTTTATAAGCACATTTTATGAGTTCAACATACCAACAATCACAAGTCAAGACATACACATCAACCATGTCACTGCAGTGTCGTAGGTATGTATATACAATCATCATCACATAGCATATTAACCATCATCAAAATAATGGTTGGGTTGCCCCAATGACTTAGAGTCAACATCCAAACCAAACACAGCGAATGTCAAGAAAGCAAGGCATTACCGGTAAGAAGTTGTGTTGGTACGCATCTAACCAAAGGTATTCAACAAGATGAACATAATTGTGGAAGTTGTGGCCCACATGAACAACATGAAAATGCATTCTCCAAAAACATGGTGTTAGGGAGCTCGTTAGGATGAGAATGCAAGATTGAAGGGGCAATTGTTTTGTGGAAGACACTCCATGAGAGACTTCTGCTAGAATTTAATTAGTTCAAGATGAACAACAACAATATGGTTACTTTTATTTTTTTATAGAGATTTCTGTATTTTTTTTAATTGTAGATTATTGTTAGCAAGTAATTCTAAGATATGAACAATCATAGCTTAGTATAATACAATAAGAAAAACATATTATAATATTTAGTGAGTATAAAAATCTTTTTGTAAAATGGTCACGTGAATATTTGACATACTCAATTAAGGGATGAAAAATCTAAGCATTAGCTTCATTCCCTATAAACCCTTGAACAACTTGCACTCTTCTATATCATAATGGAATATATAATTTTTATATGCAAAAGAAATGGCTTCATGTGTTATTGCTTACACTTGTGTGGCTCTTTTTGCTTGGCTCATATGTAGTGTGAATGCCCTTGGGTTACAAGTCTCGTACAATTTTTACAAATTCTCCCTTTTTTATTATGAAATTCCACTATCCTCCAAATAATATATAATAGTTTCAATGACTTCAGGTTTGCAATAATACCATGCACTCTTATTATACTTGTTGGCAATTTTTTCCACATGATTAATGTTATTTTTTATTGAAAAACAATAAACAAAAAAGATTGGTGATAACAAGTTCCAATTGATAATCAACAAATTAGGACTACATTAACTCTTTGGATAGAACATAATATCAACATATAGCAAGTATTTTAGTGAAGTATCATTACCTGGATGATGATTCTCACCACAATGATATATTTCACAATGATACATACAAAATATATTTCAGAGTCGTCATTTTCTCCTTATTTTAGGTTTAACCCAAGCAAATATAGTTGTATTTGGCAAAATTACATTTCCACTTCACATGTTTAATATGTTAGGAAATAAGGTGGAACACGACATGACACAAAGAACACAGTGTTGCAGATAGTCGAAGAGGGGCAAAAAAGTTCGAAGACAACAGGTGGTGTCTAAAGACACTATTACAACATTTGAGCAGAGCGCATTGTGATCAGAACATCACAGTGCATATTGCGCATCTTGATCCACATGATCTATTACACAATCTCAATTCGCATGATTGTTAATGACCCAAGGGGTCTTCTTTTATAGTCTCAAGATCTAACCAACTTCCATAGAATCCAAAAGATCTTGTCCACATGTATCCATTGAAAGTTAGAGTTGACTCCACAAAATCTGCTTTGTCGAGTCGGCTTGACAGGACTCAACCCAACCACCTACGCATCCAACTCATAGTCGATTGTTGGGTTGGTCGATCTACCGCCCGACTATCTTCGACTGTTGGTTGATTGTCCGATCGATAGGCATGTCGACTACTCGACCGACTGGTGTGGTGTGTTGGTCGATCGCTCGACCGGCTATATCCAAATGAAGGTCGACCTCTCAATCCACTAAACCCAGAAGATGTGTGATGAACCATCAATGCTTGATGTTCCAACACCTACCCATCAGCACACAACTCTGGAGTTTCAAGAGGTGAAATTACATCACTAGAACACCCCCCCATAATTGCAGCTTCCTGAAGCCCAAGCATCGTGCGAAGCTTGATAAATCTGGCTTCATCTAAAGGTTTTGTGAAGATATCAACAACTTGATCTTCAGTTCTGCAATATTCAAGAGAGACAACACTCTCATGAACCAACTGTCTCAAGTAGCGAGCATAGAGCTCAACATGCTTCATCTTACTGTGAGCAACAGGATTGTCAACAACTTGTATGACACTTTGATTATCACAGTAGATTGTAGTCGAGGTCTAAACGGGAAGGCCAAGTTCTCCCAAAAGTTGGCGAATCCAAACTGCTTTAGTACCTGCTTGAATGACGCCACGATATTCTGCTTCTGTAGTCGACAAGGAGACGACCTTTTGTTTCTTGCACAACCACACCAAAAGTCCAATGCTATAGCAAAACACATATAGCCATAAGTGGACTTTTGATCATCACCGTCGCTAGCCCAGTCAGAGTCAGTGTAGTCGACTAGCGAATCTGAACTTCAACAATACTTGATACCAAAATGAGTGGTTCCCTCCAAATAGAGAACAATTCGTTTGACTGCTTTCCAGTTGTTTTCTTGTTGAATTTTCTTCTTAAGCATTTAATTAGATTAGTGTTCTTTTACGTTTAAACCATTAGCACAATAACTGCATATAAAGGATTACTGAAAGAATAACATTCACAGCATACACAAGATTTACCCTGGGAAAACCCTCTAGGGGAAAACCCCAACAAACTTCCTCAATATAGATTCACAAACCAAGAACAATGCCTCTCTCCAAGAGAGAACTAACAAAGTAAAAGATCCTCCTCAAACCCTTGACTAGGGAAGAGTAGAGCACCACATAACCAAGATATAACTGAGAAGTAGACCAAGAACCTCCACAACGTCACCTCCTGGCTGCAATGGTGTCTTCCTCTAAGACTTGCGCATTTCTCTTCTTAGTTGCAAAGCTAGTGTGTTGCTTGTTCAAATGAGGCATTGGACTCCTTTATAAATAGTAGTTTGGCTAGCCTAAAATTAGGTCTGGGCCGACCTGTCAATTTATCATTTTATTTTTCATTTTACTTGTCAAGGCACAATAGGGCCGACTTTTACAAAGGCACAATAGGGTCGTCTTAACAAATATAATATAATAATATTCTTTAGGGTTTTGTCTTGGTCAAATACAATAGGGATATCTTCCGAAGCTATTCAAACTTCAACACTCCCTCTTAGTAAGTAAGGTATTATTTTCGTCACGATCATCATCACTACTTTTGCGTTTCTATACACCTGGTCATTGTCTTGTTGTCAATCACGGATCTATATATGATAGGAAGTTATGCACTTTTACTGGAGTAGCGTACCAGCCTGCGTTGGAGTAGCATACCAACCTGCGCTGGGATTAACATACTAGTCTGTGTTGGAGTAGTATACCAACATGCGCTGGGGTAGCATACCAGCCTGCTTTGGAGTACCAACTTGCGCTGGAGTAGCATACCAACCTGCGTTGGAGTACCAACCTGCGCTGGAGTAGCTCCCACTACTGAGGATCTCATCACTTCCCGCTACTAGGGAACACATCACTCCCTCTCATGAGGGAAAATCCTTCTGGACCACACCAAGCTTGTCTCTGAAGTATTTGAACTTCACTCTTGACAAAGGCTTAGTCAACACGTCTGCTACCTGCTCGTCGGTAGGAACATACTGGAGCTTTTACTACTCCCCGTTGTATCATCTCTCAAATATAATAGTACTTGATCTCGATATGCTTGGATTTGTCATGACACACTAGGTTCTTTGACAACTTCATCCAACTCTGGTTGTCATAAAAGATACAAGTCTCCTCCAACTCGAGATCAAACAATTATGCAATTAACTTCTGAAGACACACTGCTTCGCCACAAGTTGACCATGCTGCCACATACTCTGTCTCTGCGGAACCGAGTGCCATACCATTTTGCTTCCTACTGATCCAAGAGATCACAGCTAATCCCAAACTAGAGCAACATTTGTATATACTTTTCCAGTATGTGACACTACTTGCCCAAATTTGAATATGTGTAGCCCTTGCAGTCTTATCTCGTGATCCGAGATATATTTGAGTCCATAATCAAGTGTACCTTTCAGGTACCTTATCACATGTTTTTCCGCAATCAGGTGAACATGTATAGGCTCAATGTGTTCACCGCAAAACATATATTTGTCCTCGTGTTCGTCAAATATATCAATGAACCAAATTTTCACATCAAATTGTACCAAACTCGTACACTTGCTCAGTTGCAACTCAATCTGCTCAATTATGTGTTGGCTCTATGTGCTTTTCACAAAGCACTATCTGTCTCACTGTCTGAGAGTATGTCCTCTACTCTCTCTGCAATTGTTCCTTCTAAAATTGGGACTCTGCACCTGAAGCTGCTTTTTCTGAAACTGAGAATGACTGCTCCATTCTCACTGTAGTTGTTGAACTCTGAGAGTAGCTCCTCTACTCCATCACGATAACAGATTCATTTGCTCCCTCTGAATCTCATACTGCATCGACCTCTTTTTATGGATCATGGTTTTTCTATATATATTTCTTCTGATTACTAGAGCAAGTGTCTCATCATAGTCTTCTCCCTCTTGCTAGGAGAATCCTCTTGACACAAATCAAGCTTTGCACATCTCTATGAATGGTCCTGGGGAGGTTGCTCCTCCTTATTAGATCGTGAGGGATGACTCCCTCTAAACTCTACCTCCTTCTAAGCTGGTACTTGTTGGGGCCACCTACCTCACCACTGGTNNNGTCAATGTTATATGGCTTTGCATCCTGCAAAGTGTCATGGGACCATGCTGGTCTCTTCCTGGTTACTGCAATGATTATGGATAGGCCCTTCTAGCTCTACTAACTCTTCCTGATGATCTAAAGAGTGATCAAATGCACTAGAGGGATTTGTTCGGTCATCTTTGGAGCCTTCTGCTCCTTACAATCAATCTCCATATGAGATACTTTGTATCTCGTAAAAGTACCCTTCTTCGTCTTCTTCTTCTTTGGTACATGGATGTATACGGTCGTGTATACAACTTCTTATCTGGATAGTCTGCTTCATGTCTCAAACTAGAGATCATCTAATATGTTGTCTCCTGCAACCATCACCTATGACCTGCCCGGAACAAGAACAACAAGGGAAAAACAGTAGACAAGAATAATGCTCTTTATAATAATAATAAAAACAATAGCAAGAACAATCGTCACAGTAGCTCCTTCAGAGCTATCACTTGTGACCTGCCTGGAACAAGAGGCAAAAATAAGAAATGCAATAGTAAGAAATGAGAGCAACACTCTTCTAGTGTTGTGATCAATCATTCCTCCATGGTAACCTGGAGACAAAACAAGAAGTTTCTCCTAGAGGAGATGTTAGTTATATCTAGTAAATAATTACAATAACATTTATCTCAATAGTGCTCACATGCTACCAAGTATTCAAAAACTTTTCAAAGATTGCTATCACAACTATAGTGTTTACTTGTAATGTGGCAGGTATCAAACTTGATATGTGCAAATTTGAATCTTATCAATTTAATCAATCTAATACTTTGACTTTAATTTTGACCAATGGTTAGTATGATAGTCATAACTTCAACAGATCAAAATACAACCTAGATGTTCATAAGATCACAATAATTCCATAAAAAATAGAGGCATATCAAAATAATCAAACCTGGGGTGCATTGTTCCTCTG
>CBVK0101752296.1:0-14422 GCA_900067695.1 Picea abies | reverse complement strand
CAATTTTTAACTTGTGAGGATTGGGGCAATGTCAGACATCGTCCCCTGACATCCACACAACCTAGAACTATTATAGTTTTTTAATTTTAATATTTAAAACTAAATTTTAGTTTTAATATTTTTATTTTTATTTGGGGACATCCACACAACCTAGAACTATTATAGTTTTTTAATTTTAATATGGTTTTTTAATTTTAATATTTAAAACTAAATTTTTTAAATTTTAATATTTAAAACTAAATTTTAGTTTTAATATTTTTATTTTTATTTTTATTTTTAATAGTTTTAAAATATGTTTCTATTTTTATTTTTTTTTAATTTAATTTATGTTTAAAATGATTAATTTTAAAATTAGTTTTTAATAATAATAATAATAATGTTTGAATGTGATATTTTTTATTTCTTATTTTATTTTTTAATTATATATAGAGAGAGGGGTATTTTTTCTTTAAATTTTGTGTTTTAAGTGTTAATTTTTGTTTTTTTCCAAAAAAAAAAAATAGATTTTAATTTTTGGGGGGTTTATTTTAAAAACTTTTTATTAAAAAATCACATTTTTCATTATTTTTTAAAAGAAATTGTTTTTTTTTTCTTTATTTCTAAAAGAAAATTGTTTTTCTCTCTAAATTAAAGAATTTTTTAGGGGTATTTTTTTCTCAATTTAATTATTTTCTTAATGTAAATTATTAAAAAAATAAAATTAATTGATAAAGAAATTATCACACTTTTATATTTAGTATTCAATTTTCAGTGTTTTATTTACAGTGGTGAAGGTCACAGTTTCAATTAGGTCATAGTTTTAACTAAAAACAAGGGTGGTGCCAGTGGTCAAGGTCACTGCGTCAATTAGGTCATAGTTTTAACTCAAAAAAAAAGTAATGATAGTGGTCAAGACCATAGTTTTAATTAGGTCATAGTTTTAACTCAAAAAGAAAAGTGGTGTCAGTGGTCAAGGCCATAGTGTTAATTAGGTCAGAGTTTTAACTTAAAAAAAAAATGGTGCCAATGGTCAAGGCCATAATGTCAATTAGGTCATAGTTTTAACTAAAAAAAATTGGTGTCAGTGGTCAAGGCCACAGTTTCAATTAGCTCCTAGTTTTAACTCAAAAAAAATGGTGCTATTGGTAGCATGACTTTTCAATTCGAGGGTCAATTTTAGGGTTTTGTTCGTAATATCAAGGGCGTGGTTTCAAACAAGTCACAATTTTAACCACCTCCTCCAAAAAAAGGGTGCTACCAGTAGCACCATGTTTTTATTTGGGGGTTGATTTTAGTGTTTTTTACCAAAAAATATAATATTTTTGGGCTAGAGTTCTCGTTTTGAGGTCACAGTTCTCGTTAAGAAAGGTGTTTTTCAATATTTTTTCTCTTTTTTTATTGGCATCTATTTATCTTGGCCTTCTATATATTGACATATTCATGAAGAGATTTGGAACATGCAAGACATTCTCAAAACTTATGTGTTGGAGTTCTACTCTCCCTTGGCCAATGACCTCAACTAGGGTATCATATCCCATGAGGATGGAAGGAACAGTGCATGAAGAAATAGAAGATAAAACATTTCCCATTGCTACCATATGGTGGGATGCACCTAAATCTAAGATCCATGCATCAAGAGAAGAGTTAATGGAAATCATCATATGAGAGTTACCTCATTTGGCTTGATCTTCCAGCTTCTTCTTGGCAGCTTCGGGAATTTGATCCCCAAGGTTGTTCTTCTGAAGAATCTGTGCCATCAAATCAATTTGTTTCTTCATGCATGTAGACTCGGGATGATAACCACTGTTGCAGTAACTGCATTTGGTCTTCCCTTTCTTTCCTTTTCCACCTTTGGAGCTTGAGGAATCTTCGAAGGGTTTGGAGTACCCTTACTTCTTTGGCTCTACATGTGTCTTTCACTTTCCTTTTTGTTTGGTCTTCATATTGCATGTGTTGTTTCTTTCATGCACAACAAGTGCATGTGCATTGGATCCCTTGGTTATCCCCATCTTGATGAGCTTGTCTTGCTCATGTGTGAGGGATTCAATAACTAATCTAATGTCAACATTTTCCAGGTTGATCTTGAAGTGAATATGTTTGTATGGAAATATGAGATAAAAACAACATAATACAGACCATTTTTTTCCAGAATAGAAAGGATCAATTGGGTTTCTTGAGTTGATTTGTGAAAACCACATCCCTTTAGATGAAGGAGGAGGGACTTCAACTTTGTAACTAAGTCCTAGAAGCTATCAAAATTATTCAGATCTAAGGAATTTAGCTCAACCTCGAGCATATGGCCTCTCATTTCATCATGTTTTCCAAAGAGATCCTCAAACTTTGACAAAATCTCATCTGGTCTGGTACAAGCTTCAATGTGAAACGAAATCTCGAGGGAGATAGACACACAGAGGAGGCCTTAGGACTCATATATGTAGTTGAGATATATGTTCTTCTCAATAGTAGAATTTCGCTCAATATCTATCGCCATAGTAATCCGATACAAGCCTCTACATCTTAGCTGATGCAAAATGTTCAGCTTTCACTTGAAGTAGTTATGAGGCATGAGAAGTATTGTCGGTGAGTAATCCAACTAATAGAGAGTGTTGTGGAGGGTGGTGAGCTAATTAAAAACCTACATAATCAAGCTAACTTCGGGATGAAGTTTCTTGAAGGAGGGGTGTATGTCATGCCCCATAATATTATTATTAAATATAAATAATAATAATAATAATATCATGAATATAATAATTCTCGTAAAGTGTCATAATAAATACTTGGTGGAATAAATAATAATAAATAAGTATATAATAATTATCTTAAAGGGGATCATAATAAGTATTTATTATGGATATTAAGGTAATTAAAGAGAAATCTCTCTTTTTTTTGGCACATCTCTCTTTTTTTGGCACATCTCTCTTGGTTGTAGCTATAGAGAGGGGAAGGATAAGGATTCACCGGTAGGGTAGTAGATTGAGCACTCGGGGGTGACTTGCTACTAAATATTAGGGTAGCAAGGTCTACAATTAGGTGAAGATTCATCCCCCACTTTGTGTTGTGGTTTCCATGTCAAGGATTAGGGTATGGTTGCATTCATGAACTCACCGAGTTGCAGGTAGTTGGTTCTTCAACACAGCTAAGTTCCTCACCCTTGTAAGTTGATTAAAATTTCATTAGGGTTTCCTCAATTACAAATTATTGGTTATTTAATTGGATAATTTATGGATTTATCTTTGTTATAACTATGGGACATTACATATGGTATCACAGTTGGTTCTAACCCATGGGGGCTTCAGTGAGAAAACAATATTATATCACGTATGTTCATAAAGAGGGCTAAAAATAAATGAAAACATTGGGAAATATATTGGGGCGTATTAGGGGGTGGAACAGGGTAGGAAATATATAAAATAAGGTTAAAATTCCATCCTAAGCTCCCAGAGTTGTTCGAAAGTGGTTTGAAACCCTTGTTGAGCTCCTGATACTATTTGAACCTTATCTAGAGGCCCCCATTTTGGTTCTCTTCATCGGTTTGAGTGGGATCTAAATACTAGGGTTCGTCGGTGGGACTGTAAGCATCTCCAGCGGTGGTTCTGAATACTGGGGTCCAGACGATATAATAGTGATAGTGGCTTACCAATACCACACCAATACCCAACTTGAATATCATTTGAGTCATTATTATTCTACCTTTTTGTACTTGCAAACAAACATTATTGTATGATATCTGATGGTATTTCTTATGAATCTTTGTATGATCTGTGCACAATCTGTGTAAGGAAGTCATCAGAATTTTCCTCCAATTGAATTCCCTTAAATTATTTTTATGGGTTGGCTTTTGAATCCTTCTTTGGATATTGAATTTGGCACAAGGGATCTATTTGGTTAAATTTCAATTTACTACTAGATTGTTGCTTTTGACAAGGCAGAATTGTCAAGTCCTTGTTGCTTTTGATGAGGCGGAATTTCTAAGTCTTAAGGTTTTTTGAAGATCTGTTATTTGTGGCTTTTGTAGCTTCTCAAGTGACCCAAAACTTCCATTTTCATCCATCAGGACAACTCTCGGCATATTTGTGATTATCCTTCTTGTGGGACATATTTTGTTTGCAACTATAAATTGTATTAAAAAAGTTGAAGAGGATTGTAGGGAAATGGAAGAACTTAAGGGACATGTTGAAGCTATTGATGTTGCAAAGTCACAGGTACTATGTTTTTTCAATGAGTAGTTAAGTTTGCAAAATTAGTTGAGAAATCGTATGGTATGGTATTATCCTTGTTTCATCATTCATTTTCTTGTTTTGTGGTCATGTTTTTAATGTTTTTTGGATGTGCTCTTGATTTTATTCACTGTTAAAAAGGGTCCTAACTCCAGAGGAGCCCGAGACTGCTTTGACATTTTAATCATTTGTCTAACAGATCAACACATTTGTTAGTGTATTGATCATGTTATGTGAGGCAAAAGTACCCGATAGTGAAATTAGTGATGGTTTAGACAAGTTGCTAAAAAACAAACTAATTTGGTACTAACACTATTATTCTCTAGGGTTTGGTGTCTAGTCATAGTTGCATGTGTAGTTGCATAGGTTCTTCTATCCCCATGCTAGTTGCACTTCCTTATTGGTAGTTTAAAATCTTTAACCCTTACTGTAGTTATACCTTCACCGACACCCCACTTATGAAACACAGGGTATAATGTTGCTTTCATTTCATATCTGAGAGACATAGTCAGGAGTTAACCCAATTTGGGATTCTACTTGTTCATCCATTCATGTTAGACCAAGAATAACTTTCTTGGTAATGTACGTACATGTCACAAACTATGCAAGGGGCTCTGGCGGACTAACGAGAATAGCTACTTCAACTATTCATGTTAGATGAATAATAGATTTTGTAAATAGGGTGGTGGATTTCAGTTAGACTACCATGAGCATAGTTACTCCTTTATTTGCAATGATTGCTCAAGCAATGTTGAAATACTTGAGACAAGTTTGATTTGAAACATTATGGTTATCAAACATATTGTGATACCATCAATCTATGGGATACACCACAAATTTTACTCATGACTTAGGTTCTTTAATGAATCAATATGTCAATCAATATCTACACATACATGTATCAATTAACAACTGAAAATCACTTAGAAATATTTTTTTCTTATTTTTCATGTTTACGGTTATCCAAGATTATTTCATCATTGCATGTAAACTCTTCCTCTATCTTCTTATTCAAAAATATATTGCATATGTACCCCTTTGCCCCTTGCACATTATACCATTTTCAATATTAACTCTAGATTGTCCTCAGATATATATGAAAACAAGGTACTCATATTCCTTCGTCTTTCATCACGTCTGAGAGAAATTATTGTTAAAAGAACCTCAAGGACAACCTTGCACAAATGTATATGTTCAAAACTACTACAATGAGCTTAAGCATCTAATGTCTTGGATTTTGTAGGTGGTATCCTAATTTCCTGTAGAAAAATATCCACTATGTAGATTCCATGCAAAGATGCAGATGAGAAGTCCATATAGCCTCTCAAATTAGAAGCAAACTTCCCTATATCCCATTGAAAAACAATACTCTGGAGGGTACATAAAGTTTGGATTTAATGCTTTATTTCCACATAGTGTAAGTCTAGGTGTTAACATGTATCAATACCAAAATATATATATAGGATGATTTTTCCCTTTAGATCTTGATTAGCTTCATACACCACAAGTACTTACCTAGTGAGGAATTGAAAGAATGGGAAATGAGTTTGAAATCTTAAGAAACCACATATATTCCTCCAAGGGTTGCATTACACCTTGAAATAAACTCTAGAGCCCAAATGTGACTAACAAGGAATGTTAAGGGACAATAATCCTTTGTATGTCTAGTGTTAGCCCCTGTATGCCCATACCCTTGAGAGGGTACTGTAAATATAAGATAATAGAAAAACTATTTATAACATCTTTTCTTCCTCATTGTGGGTACTAGTATGGTAATGTAACATTATGATTCTAGAGTAGTGTTACTCTTGTGTGTAGAGTATTGATACCTTGGTTTCTGATGGTGAATAGTGGCTCGTGAAGATTTATCTTGCTTTACTGATAGAGATTGTGTGGAATGAGGTCCTATTATTGAGTTGATATTCTTCTACTACCATATTAATTCCGAGAAGGGAAGGTAATGAAGGGCATAAATGGTCATGCTGTGAGGATTTTAATGTTGTCTTGTTTTCGCGAGTAGGATAGTTGGATAAGGGGCTCGTTCTAACCCATTATAGAAAGTAGGATAGCAGAATATGGGTTTCTATGTTGTAGTAGTATCTAACTTATGATGTCTCAACAAACATTCCCATTACATGTGTAACAGATTTGTAAATACGAATGTATCAATTCATTAATACTAAATAGTCATTACTACTTTACTTCGTACTAGAATGAACATATATTACAAATAGTGTGGGGTGCTCATTATGAAGTATGATTGCTTAATAAATGTTGAGATATTTAAGATAGTTTGATTTAAATTTTGTATTTTTATCAGATAGTTCTTGGTACCATGGATCCTACAGGATTCTTGTCACAGTTTTGTACTCCTGCCTCGGTTCATGTGACTATGCGATGTGTTAAAAAGTGTATGACTTATGCCTCCGCTATAAATATTCACATTACATTACGTATGTAGACAGATTATAAATAAGATTATAAATAGCAGCATATCGATTCACAAGTAAAGAGTTATTACACGAGCATAGTCCTTGTTACTTAGTACTATCCTTGTGGGTAGCTTACTAGCATGAATAGATTTTGCAAATATTATATGGGGGCTCATTTGAACTACAGTGAGAATAGTTTCTCCTTTATGTGCCATGATTTTTTAAGCAATGTTAAGATCTTTAAGACCTTTGATTTTAAATTTTATAGTTGTTAGATATTTCCTGATACCATGGATCTATAGAATTCTCTTTGCAACTTTGTACTTCTGCCTCGGTTCTTTTTAATATGCAATGTGTTAACAAGTGTATGACTTATGTTGCAGAAATAAAGATTCACATTACATGATATACATAGACAGAAACTATAAATAACAACATATAAATTCATTAAGAAAGAGTAATTACACCATCACAGTCCTTGTTACTTAGTACTAACTCTGTGGCTCTGATCTCACTATCCTGGTTTTGTCTTGCTCTATTGGCTATCTTAACTACCACCAACAGGCTTACTAAGAGAAATGCCAGATTAGGGAGCTAGGGTGCTGTCGTCATAGCTCTCTTGAGCTACATATAAATTTACATATTATATAATATTTTAAATACTAGAGGACCGTTAGTCTTCAATGACCATTTTCCTAAAACAACTGTATTAACAGTCCTTTAATCTCCCGCCTTCAGTATATTGTTTGTGTTCTTGATTCTTTGCATACCTTGATGTATTTAACTAGCACAGACGCAAAGTGGCTGGTGAATGCCGAAAGGCAATTCCAAAGCTGAAACGCACATAGAACTAGGAAATTTAAAAGTTAATTTCAAATGTGGTAATTCCAAAGGTTAATCAGTTAAATGTGGCAATCATATGGTGGTACAGTAATTTCTTAATATGATTAGGTAAATGTTAAAAGGTAAACAGGTTAACTGATGCATTCAAAAATACAAGTTATGAAGAGTAAATCACATTCATTGATATGGGAGGACGACTAAGAATATGCCAACATCTTCAATTGTTAGCCATCAGATTAGAATTTTAGATTAAAAGGTGATTAATTGTGCCCATCTCCAATAGATATACGCCTTTCGGCGTAAATATTTAAGTAAAGAAAATAAGGATGCAGGCTAATAATCTTTTGATGACTTTGCCTCGGATGCATTTGCATTAGCATTTCCCTTTTTTATATTCAAGTGTGTCTCAATTCCTTTTGATTTATTATTTTCAAGGTTCAACTATAGCTCTCCATCCTTCATGGCTAAATCTTTAAAATCACCTTCATCACTTTAATCCTCCTCGTCCTCTGCAGGTGCATCCTCTTTGTTCTCCAAATGATATTGTCAACTGTTGCCAAAAGTGGAGTAACTCGTTTTGATTTAGGGGTCTTTATTTTGACCAGGAAGGAGGACGGATGGTAGTAAAATCAACAGACCACACATGCCAATATTTCTCATTTTTCTTATATGCCTTAGTTAACGTTGTTTTGAATGCGTGTTGTACTCCATCAAGAGGATCAGAGTGACCCTGAAATTTTCTTAATTCTATTATTAAATAAAGTCTTCTTGATTAAGAGGGTATTCATTCATGAACTCTTGTTTGAATAGCTTCCTCCTTAGGCAATGCTTGCAGATGCCTAGTTAATTGCACTATGAGTCATGGAACATAGCCTAGTTGAAGAGATTGTCTTATCCTCTTGGCACCTTTGGTCCTAGTTTCTTTTTAAGCATTCTCTATGGACAATATAGATCTTCTCTTTTGTTGGTTGTCGTTGAAACAATTCCAAGGATGGCTACTAACCAACCAACAAGACAAAGAGAGCAAGACGTCCTTTCAACCCTACTCTAATTGTGAAACCCTTGACTGAAGAATTGATGCAGTGATACAAACTTTTCCAATATTGAAGCATTCTCAATCCATTACCTATGCATGACCTATGAAAGTAGAAAGGGTCTAATGGATTTTATCCACTCTTCTTGACACTATTGATAGTGGAACTTTCATCTTTCTCTAAAATAAGTTTTGGCTTATAGAATTGACACCTAAGGTAGCTCGCTATCCGTTTTTGTCTAAAAATAGACTTTTTTCCCAATAATGAGGAATAAAATCTCATTGTTTGCATGAGATATTCTAACAACCTCCTAGTACCTCGTCACACAACAGTGATTTGCACAGAAGAAACATAACACAGATAGAAGGAACAATAGAAATTAAATGAAAATCCATGTTGATGAATTGTATTACCCTTAGGCTTAGTGATTATGGATCAGGGATGATTAGGTACAATGTCAATAACAAATTTTTGGAGCACAGTAAACCCAAGAACTGTGATCCTTTATAATATTAGGAAGGTTATTCTTGGACTTATAGAAAATTAAACCATCCGTCTACTTGCATCAATCTTTTCTGATGATTTCTTGCAATTTCTTGGAATTGACTCAACTGAGAGTAGAATACAAGGATGTTTCTTTGTTAATTTTCATCTATATTGTTATTTCTCATTAATGTTTCTTTATGTTTTGAAGCACTGGCCATAAACATGTTATTTGAGGGAGGGAATATTTGACTATAATACCCAATGCAGTGAGACAAACCAAAAACCTTTTGTGGATCTCTTCAGAGATAATCAATACAATGTTTAGAACATACTTTTAAATTACAGCAGTTGCATGAACAATCATCCTTCATTTAATAAGGTAAGTCTTGGAGGGGTAGAAAATCAAATCATCTTTACTGATGTTACCTTAATAATGGGAGTTCCAGACATGGTCTCAGAGTTGAGTATAGACATAAGTGTTAAGCTGGTCGACCAAACTAATTACCGCTACTTTGCCAACAATAAGTGACAGGTGACACATAACTTGAGTATAACTTCTTAAATCATAGTCTGTGAAAATAAACCCCTGAACTTTGAAGTGTTAGATTTATTATATTTCAAGTAAGTGTATACTGTAGTAGAAATTGAGTTTAATATGAGTTCATATTTACAAGAAATCAGGTTTTCTGTGTAGAGCTTTATTTCATATTGTTTGTTTGTCCCTTGATTTTCTTATATTCAATATCAATCTTATTTGTTTTGCTTAAGTACTTTAAATGCTATTGTTGTCACTCATTAATGAGTGGCCACATATTGTTTTCCATCAATCATTTTATTCCTTCTCCAGTCATAGTTGCTTGGCAAATGATGCTATCATTTGCCATTTTTTTTGTTTAGCAACATTGCCACGTTACCACCTTAAATTACTACACAACATTGTCTCACATAATACTTTCCACAGACTTCCAATTAAACGTCACCCCTACCATGAAGTGATATGAGCCACATTTATATACTCGGAGGGGTCGTGTTGTTTTAGAGGGAAATACAAACTGTAAATGTTGTAGAAGAATATTTGACATGTTTATTTGAGAGTGTCAAAAGCTCATAGCTTTTGACTTCATTTGAATCTAATATTACAAAAGCAGGAAGCTTAAATATTTTGGAAGAAATAGCTTGACACAAAATAGTATAGTCACTTTAATCAAGTGTCAAGGTTTCTGTTAGCTATGGGAAAATGTCATCATCAAAATCCATTGTACTATTAATAGTTGTTTGTTAATATCAATAGATGTTTGTTACATAGTTAATCACGCTTATTTGGTAGAAGAAAAGGAAATTCTAATTATCAGAATTTGCAATGATTATACATCAATGTTACCCTCTATTATGAAAATGGCAAAGAAATACTCGAAGCAACAAAGAGCCTAACTTTTTAAAAAAAGGAAAGTCTGAAAGGAGGTAGCTTTGGACCAAGGTATCGACAAACCACTAAGATTACAAAACTTTTGGTAGACTGTATAAAAAGTTCTCAAATTGGTTAATTGTAAGGAACCAACAACTTTTGGTAGACTAAGAATGCCAGGAGTGCACTGGCAGTGGGTCAGTCTACTAATTTGACTTTCTTTTGTTGTCCCTATCTATTTGAAAGCCAATTAACATGTTATTAGTAGAGATATTCATTTCTACATCCAATCCAAACAAGTTTCCTTGAGTTCCAATTCTATAATTGTCAACCACATGTATCAATCCTTTTTAAATTGTCATAACTAAAGTCTTAAGGACTGCATGCGACTTATGGTCCTCGTGTTCCATTCTACCAGCTGTCATAACAAAAAAAAAAGTTAACCAAGAATTTTATGAAAGCACCAAAGTATTTCCCAGACCTGTATTACATCTCCTACAAGCTCCGGAGAAAACCCTGTTACAAAAGTTCAGCCAGGAGGTTGAGCATTCTGTTGCTCAATACTCCTGTACCTCATTAACATTTCTTTCCTGGCCTTTTTTGTTTGTCTGAGCAGATCATGTATGGTTGCTTCATTCAGTTCATCAGATTCATGTGACCTTTTCTTTTGAAGGATCATATTACCACTTCCAACTATTTGAGAAGTCAAATAGTCCTTCCCCTTTGTCAGGAATTCATATTTCAAACAACTATCTGCACCAGAAAGAGTTTCGATACTTTTTTGCACAAAAGGAAAATCCAACCCAAATCTTTCCTACTCCAACCATTATTTCAACGCTATGCAAGAATTTCTCAGATAACTTTTATTATTTACAACATTTAACATATTTCCAGAGCCAGCAGAACTACAAAGCTTGTTCAATGAACCTAAATTTTCCTTTGCTTTAACAACATTTGGAACAATTGCAAGGGAACCTTCTTTTACTGTTGAATGTTTGCAAACAAGTTGTAGTTTGTTTACCCATCTATAATGATCTAGACAGGACGCAACAAACTTCGTAGAAATCAATTGCCAGGATTCATAAGAAGATCTACTTTCAACCCAAAACTTCCCAATATCGTTTTCAATTGTTTTTTTGTCAGAAGCCACTTGTTCATTTTCCCCCTGCAAGGAGAACAGTTCCAACTGATAGTATATCATTAATAGGTTTATACATATCATCCCCAAAACCATTAGCACTGTTGGTTGCAAATTCCTCATAAAATAAGGACAAATATGCAGAAATCGAATCCTTAGGATCTGCAAGAAGCATCTGTATTTCATTGTCCTCCTCATTTATTGTTTCAAACCCTATATCCGATTCTTGAACTTTATTGTCAGCTTGCATATTTTTTCAACTCGAAAGCTATACGACAGTTGAAGCAATTGGGTTTTGGTTTAGCAATGGTGTGCAAGGACGTCTTGTTACTTGGAAAATAGGTCCAAAAAATCCCCCATCAATCACTTCAGATGTAAATAATGACCCAGAAAATGTATCATGCCAAATGGAGCATTATCGTATAGGCCATATATGGAAACCATCATGATATCTAGGCCGAGGATCAATGGTACCAAGACATTCAATAAAAAAATATTCATATTGTACAGGCAAGTTCACCTTAGATTCTATTTGATGTAAAGCATTTTCATCCACAATAGATTCGCGCTCTCTTTTCTTTCTCTTCACCTCCCAAGAGCTAGGCTCAGTATCCATGTCAGAGAAATGATCATCATTCTCGCTGCTCCTGCTACTTTCATCATTCTCAATGCAACTATTCCTTCATCAAAACGCCTAGAACCTGAGGTAATTAATACACGTTGGACAAGTGTGCATTCTGGCTATAGATAATCCCTAACTTGAATTTAATAACCCCTTTATAGTTCATCCCTTTTCTAAGGTTAGATCCTTGTGGATGTATCTCAGTAATCACGCTATATTGACCATGTAACTAGTAGAAAAAGGGTGTAACCCCTCGTAATCTGCTTACTGCCTGCTAGGTTTTCAGGTTCAATGTAGCATTCATTTCTCTTTGTTGTCATAATTTTCTGCACAAGATCTGAATCTTGTTTTCTGTATCAGATGCTATTTATCCCAGGGTACACTACAGAAAACAATTGTTATTTTGATGAATATACTGAATACATGGAGGGACATCAGTTACACACTGTTGTTACAATTTCCAGTTCTCACCAATACAATCACCAGATCACCTTTTCAACCTAAGGATGCTACTGTGTCTAGCATTGTCAAACTTTCCACTGGTTGAAAACTCCAAGTCTAGTAACATGCTCCCCTGAATTCATTTTAGCCTTAACACTGGGTTCATCCAGTTTTATATGTTTAGAATTAAAATCCATATCATTATCACATGACTTATGCCATTGGAATTTTCATATGGGTGCAAGTTCTGTTTATTATCCCTTTTTATTGACTTAACTGCGTCCATTGGACTGCAATGTTTCTCCTTTGCTAGCATGTCATATTGTTTCTCATCTTAGTTTCCATGTTGGGCCATATCCTATGAATCAATTGTCTCTTCCCATAAGAAATATCCTTTTCCATCCCAAAATCAAAAGTTATAGACCATGAGTTTTCTTTGATTCCATTAACCTCTTGTTTGAAGGAATGACTCTTAAAATCACTGTCATAATCATTCTTTAGAGTACCATTATTTTGATTTATCTGGAAGACCTTCTATATTTCTTGTCTTACTCTACCTTACATGGATAATGATGAGTTACTTTCCTGTATCTGACTTTGCCTACCTGCTTAGTGTATTTTTGTATCTCTGCAAGGCATGCAAATTGACAACTGAGCACTGATTTTCCCTCCTTTGTCTTGTTGCTTGTTTTCTTAAATGATGTATTTTGATTACTCCTCATTTTCTTACAATTAACCTCAACAGTGGATGGGTTCGTTTCATGATGCCCATTAGGAATGCTTTGTTGTATCTCATCTTCAACTTTTCCAGTATTTTCCGTCAATTACTGATAAAAAAGATATGTAGATCCTCGAACTCCCTAAATGCCAAGATCTTCTTGTATTTTTAGAGCACATAGGACTAACTGTGTTAACTTCTTTAATTTCTCAATATAGTTGAGAACATTGTACTCATATTTCCTTTATTCTGTGAATTTTCTGCTTGCAATTTTCCATGAACATTTCTTGTCCTTTTCCATGCTCAATTTTAATACCTTGTAGTGCACATCAATCAAATATTTATTAATGCATATAGCATTCACAGTGGTAACCATCATCATGTTAAATCAATTCAAGTATGCACACAACCTATCCTTTAACACTGCCATTGGCATCTTAACTAACTCGAGCAATAAGATTGAATAATTTACCCCTTAACATTGTCATTGGCATTTTCATGGTTACTCTCCCAAGTACCTTGTTCTTGCACTCTATCATCTCCAAGCACAACTAAGTTGCAAGGTGGCGAACCATTCTTTTTTCTGAGTCGTGACTTGCAGTAGCCTAGTCAATGTACCACTCTTCTACATCTTTCTTCTCGGAATTGTATAAAGCTTAAATTCATTGGCTCTTTCTTCAAGATAATCATTAGAATGTATTTGTTTCGAAAAATCATATTTCCTTTTGCCTGCTATCTTTTTGAAAATGACCTAGCTTACTGCAGTAAGACCACTTACCTTCGATGTTGGGGAAAGGAAGACGTAGCTATAAATTTGTTACATCTACATGTCATTCTAAATTTATGTTGTCTTAGTATACTTATTGTTCTTAATTTACTAAAAGGTACATATGAATGGAAATGCAAATGGCTTTGGAATATGGAATTGTAGCTAGTGAAGAGAATAATGTAATTGGCATAGTTAGGGGTCAAAAATATTCTGCATTTTCTTAAATCCATCATGAAATTGTGGATGATGGAATCATTGTATATCCTTTTGAGTTTGTTGGTAGTAAAGGGAACCCGTTGAATCCAAAGCAAGAGAAAAAACAATGGAAACAACAACTA
>CBVK0101752295.1:0-12180 GCA_900067695.1 Picea abies | reverse complement strand
GAGGAAACTAGACACATTGGGAATTGAAACATTTGGATCAAGTGTAGTGGATAAAACTCCAAATGTTGGAAACATTGGAGAGCATGTGGAGGAACCTATGCATAAAAAACCAAGATTTGAAAGTGTGTCAAAGTCTGTAGGACAATGCATATATGTTGATCATGTTGTATTGGCATCCTGGGAAAACAAAGTGAATATTTTAATGGAACTGTTTGTTGGGGAGAAGCTTAGTCTCCAAGTATCTTCAGAAAAGGGAAAACCTCAAATAAATATCCTGTGTGAAAATTGTGGTGTTTCTTATGGAACGGGAAAAATATCACTGGTATCTTGAACATTTCTTAACTTCAAAAATTCTCATATGAAATCAACAACTCATCAATGTAACATTTTAGCAGTGGGAAATAGTCAAATTCCTTCATGTAATGATGAAACAACATGAAAAACAATGGTTGGAGATCGATTTGAGATTAAGCAAGAAATCAAACTTCTAAATGAGTTCGACAAGACACAGGATCCCAATTTGTTCAAGGTGGTGGAAGCAACACTTGCGGAATACGAGGACAAGAGAAAAGTAAAAGTGGAATGTACATGATGCAATAGATGGCTTTGTTTAGTGCCAACTAGTGGTAATATTGTCAGTTCTTTGAATGAACACATGAAATCAAAGAAGCATATTACTTCTACAAATGAGGCTTTGCATAATACAAGTAGGTCGAGGATTGGCACAATCGGGAGACCCACAAATCCTACCATTGTTAAGTCCCACAGAGTTTGAATAGGTTCTTGATTCCATCATCACCATCACTACCTCATAGGGGTTCTACAAATCCAGGTGTTTCTACTTCAAGTGTGTTAATTATGCAAGTTTTGATTTAATTCCTTTTTTAATTTGAACGTGCACATTATGTTATTTGTTATCTTATTTGAAAGTAGTTATAATGTAAGGCTTCATATTATTCTAGGTCATTTATCTCCCTTGATATTACAATGTTGGGGGTATTGGGATCCCTATATTGATAGAAATGGAGAGATATTGGATACAAAGGTCATAATGGATGATCAACAGGGTAGGAAATTATGGGCCATAGAGAAGCATACCAAGAGGACATTGCGTTACTATGGTATTGAATGTCGTATTGACGACACATATTGGCATATTCATTTCCAAAGGGCTTCTGAAATAGGAATCCCTTTCAGTTCATTGACATGTAATTTTTGTAAGTTGATTCCTGAATGTAATGACTTTAGGATGATTTTATATCATGAATCAAGGAGAAACATTAAAAGACACGGGAGACATACAAGGAAAGGGAGAAGACTGTACCATTTGACTCAAATTGAACTCAAAATTGTTGCACAAGCTGGAAATGTTAGCCATAGATCAACAATGCGAGCTCTTTGGTGGGAGAGGACGAAGGTTGCTACACTATCTATTAGAATGAGTTCCTTGAAGGAAAATTTGTTTGAATCTACAAAAAGGAAGGACATCTTTAGGTTTTGCAAGGATGTGTGTGAGGCTCATAAGCAAGGAAAATTACAAGGTGAAGATGCAATCTGGGAATTTATCCAAGATATTGTTCGCAACCTGATGCATCCAAAAGCAGGGAGAAGGCATAGTACATCCACTAAATCCATCTATGAGATGATTAAGTTGTGGGGAGGTCCTCAATTACGTAGCTTTATTAGTTTGAATCTGGATGGCCTTTCAATATCTAAGACTTTAAGGAAAGTTTAAAAATCATTGACATATATCTCAGGGGAGCAAAATTACATTTTTGAGACAATTGGAAAATTTTATGCTTCTTCTAAAGCCAAACATGGTATAATGGGCTCAATTCATGTATTGCTTGATGAAGATTAAACCGTCGTGAAAAAATATGTGAAGTGGGTTGCGAAAAGTGGGTAGTAAAAAGTGATACATTGGTGGGATTTTGTGGTAAGAAAAAAAAACATAAGTGTCAATCACATTTCTTGGTGACAGTTGGTGAGGGCATTGCAGGATACGAGATTATTACAAACACTTTTAAGAATTGTGTGATTGGTCATTATGCACGTGTTATTATTGCAAACCCTTTACATGAGAAGCTTCCATGTTTGGTTATGGTTGTTCATCCAACGTGCAATAGGTTCAATGCAAATTTTGTTCATCAACAATAGGAAAAAATAGAAGACCCGTGGAAGAAACATGTTGAATTTTTTTTGGGACCTATTATTGGTCATTCCTAAGATGGAGATAATAGAAGAATACAACTTATGTTGAAGGACTATTCTTCAACTACATGCATCAGATATCAAATTACTTGGGAAGGATGGAGGCTAACTGGATTGTATGATGGTTTGAAAGTAACAGAACTTCATGACTAGGATTACATCCACAATGGCAAAAGGTTAGTGAATCATTTGTTTAGCGGTAGACGAGATTTGATTATTGGAACAAAGAATGTTAATTTTAATCATGTCAAAAGCGTTTATAACACTTTTAAAGTGGATGATCAAAAGCTTAAAATTGAAGATATAGAGAGGATTGATCGACAAAATTGGGGCTCTGCACAACACATTTCTTCAAGGCATGTTCATAGGTGTTTGAAAGAGATGAGAATTACACGTGGTCCGAAAGAGAGGACATTAGGTACAAAAACCTATCTAACAATAGTTGTTGACTATATCGATATTTTTCTAACTCTTTGGGAAAGAGTACGAAATGCTTCAAGAGTTCCTCATTTTTTTTTATGTTATGGCTATGTTGGGTACGAAAGAAATCTCATACTAATGCTAATATAAATTTAATCAACAAAGAGGCATATCAAGATGTGCAAATTTATTGCCATGTGTATTGCACCTGACAGGATCAGATGTATGTGAGAACTTCTTTAGAAAAGTTGGTGAGATGGTTGGAGTAGAGAAGGCCTATGATTTCACTAACTTACTTCATTCCATTGGAAACCTTAAATGAGTTGCTAATCGAATCCCTAAGGGATTCATTTTAAAAAATCTCATAGGAAACAAATGAGCATCTAGAATACAGTGCACCAACAAGTGAGTGGGGACATTGATGTTTTGTCACAATATGATTCAATATCTACATATGATAAAGTTATAGAATCCCTCAAGGTAGGATTGGAAGATGGGCATGGCATTTTATCAAATCTTGGCACGCAACCAAAGGGAGACAGATAATTTTCTTGGTGGTTTAAACCATGGACAGAGGATCAAAATTTTCCAACATAACAATTTGTGGATGAAGTAGTTGATGATTCTCCACCATGTCATTCCAAGTCTATATTCCAACCTTTTCCCTCAATGGTACTCGATGATAGTGAATTGCAAATAATGGAAAGTGAGTGGAGGCATGAATTGAATGAAATTTTAGATTCCATTGATGAGAATGTAAACATAACTATCAAACCATAGGTGGAGCTTGATAGTAAGGATATGTATAAATCATTTTTTTGTTAGTTAGTTAAATGGCAAATCGACAGTATCCAAAGATAGGTTGACTAAAGTGAGAAATGGGGTCTAATTTAGGTGAGATGAGAGGGCTCCAAAAAAGGGTGTTTCATTTGGTTTTGGAATTGGCTTAGATTGTGCAGTGTTATTTGAGAGCGAGTCTATACTTGTCATTGAAGGATGAACGTGCTACAAGAAAAGGTGTTTCCCGAAGTACAAAACATGGTGTTTCTTCTGGAATTTGGTACACTAGAAGAGTTCAAAGAATAAGAAAGAAGGATGGTAATAGTGTATTTGATTACCATAATGACATTAATCTTTTGGATAGGCCAGAAGGAGTTGAGCTTCAACTTTGTTGGTACAATCGAATAAAGGGGAAACAGATGGACAAGTATGAATCGGCATATCATAATTTCATACAACATGGAGTCGTTATAGTGATGGCCAACTTATCATACAATAATAGGAATGACACATACAAATTAGAAGAAAGTGATTACAAAATTTTTGAAGATTTTGTCAAAAATCTAAATAGAGTAAAGTTTTCACACTGTTTTCAAATAATTCTACTTTTTTTTTTCTTTTTTTATTACTATCTTATAAATTATTTATAAAGTATTCTTGGTTGTATTCTTGTTGATTTGTTTGTAGTAGTTTGATACTCACTAATACTTTTTGGCCTCAAGGTTGGTGAATGGGTCGGATGGTGAATGGTTGGGATAACTCAACATGCAATTATTGAGTTTCAAATATTTTTTATTGCTTTCTTGCAAAGTGGGTTTTGAGGATTCTTGAAATTTTTGTAATAGCTTCAAAATGGGAATTTGTACCCTTGGAATATAAAACTATAAGAATTTTAATTTTTCTAGATATTATAGTCATGCTTTGTAATGGAGTGGAAATAAGGCATCATATTTGTTGAAACTTTTAAAAAGATGAAACAAGTTTTTTGCATATCAAGTTTTGGTGGTCACGCACATATTGAAATTTTTAGACCTTGAAGTTTTCTAGTTAAAAATTTAGATTGAATATTACTTGATGTGTGTTTCTTGAAATGTGTTTTCTACATATTTTCTATGTAGTTTTCTTCATAAAATAACATATTCTATTTTATTTTTTTGCAATAAAATTCAAAATTTCAAAATTGATATTGAATACTCCCTACATAAATACAAATACAAATTTCTTATGCCATGTTTGAAATCTTTTTCAATGTCATATTCCACATTATCTTGAACAATTTCTATATCAATGTCAATGTCACCCCATTTCGCCTTTGATATGCTAAAGAATTGATGTTTAACACAATATATTCTCGATTTTTGAATACCATAAAATGCAACCCAAGTGGAGGAGTCACCATTTAAATGATCTCCATTATCAAGTAGCGAGGTTGTTGAAGCTCTAGATAGAAAATATGATGGGAAGGAAGAATAGTAGGAACGTTCTTGCGCCAGAATTCATCCAAAAAGGCTTCATATGTGAAAAGAGAAAATTATCATGCCATCTGGATAGAAAATACAGACAAAAAGATGAGGATCTATCGAAGAATAAATGTGATGAGAATGAACGCGAGATTGTTCCTAGTACTGAGAAATCACAGATGCATAGCGAGGACCCCTCGATCTTGGTTTGACGTATGTAATATCTACCACACCATTTGCAGATCCAGGCATCGTTGGTCTACCTACGGGCGCAGAGATATTTACTGACAACAATGTCAACAATGTTATTTCTCATGTAGCAGCTGCTGAGGAGGGAACGGGACATAATCAAAACCCGGCTGCAACTGGAAACACACTCTTTTTTTCCTCTGGAACTGAGATCTGAGATCGTTAATAAAAAGAAGTTTTGGGCAGTCACTTCTTGTGGTAGATGGTGTTGCTTTTCCCTAGCCAAATTTTCGAATCACATTATTGGGCATGTTCTTTGATGAGTGATGAGAATTGGATTTAGTTGCTATGTTCCCTAGCTTGTGGAAAAAAAAAAATCCAACAGAATTTACATAACTTCTTAAGTTGAAGATCGAATTAAGTGCTAAATAGAGTATCTAACTACTTGGAGCTAATCCATGATTCCATCTTATATTAAGGTTAAGGTGAAGTCCACTAGTGGATGGTTGATTGAAGACTTTGGAGTCATGGATGTTGTGGAGAAACCCTTTGTGTAAAAGAATAGTAGATTGTGACATTGAGTCTCAGAGTGATTAACTGAGACCATTGATATTTTTTGGTATGTATGGTGAGTAGGTGTGGTACAAGACAACAACCAAATCATAGAGTTAACCCACACATGATTTAAAGAGGAGATAATCGGTGTAGTGATCAATTTCTTGATGCAAATTTGGATCCAATGTTTTGGCACGTTTGTAGATCCACTTGAGGTTGATTTCTCTACTTGACTTTGGTATAGTTGACAAACAATGGAAGCCAAATTCTATTCTATCTAGTGTATGGTCATCTGGAAGTCTAACTAGGATTGGGCATATAGTATTATGCTAGATTAGTGCAAGGATGTAGATAGCTAGATCCCTTGGTCTACTTGAGCGACCTGATTGAAGATCGTTGTGATTGCAACTACATGGTTGTTTGTTCATATTGGTTGACTAAGAATTGATTAGATATTTCTTCAATGCTAATAGGTGTATCTAGGTTAACAAGAAAGCCGAACTATAGTCTAGCCATGGGGGCTTCACCTTGTTGACCAATATCTTATCACGTTCATTCATAAAAGGGGTTTTTTAATTGTGAAAAATAAGGTCAATATATTGTACATATTGGGGGGGTATGCGGGGTCTCAAGGGGTTTATAGGTATTAGGGGGTATAAAAAAAGGTATCTAGTTAAAATAGGGGTTTCTTTTATTGCAAAGATGTATTGGGAGGGGGGTTCAACAAAAGGATTTTGGGAGGTATTTATCAATATTTAATGAAATTAGGGGTATTCTTTAATACTCCACAAGCGCAGGTGCTATGTCACAGATTCATTGAGTGAAGACCCTGTGAGTCTAGCTTATGTGTTATTTAGTCATTGGACGATCTTGAGAATAAGTGTGGTGTCTCCAAACCTTAGATAAAAAGAAAGAAACGGGTTATCTAGATTAGAGTGATTCTAGCCTATAGTTAGTGGATTGACTAAACCCCAATTGCATCAATCAAGGCATGTTGATTCTTATGGAGAGTTTTGGAGCTATATGTTGTTTTTCATTTGATTGATTAATGCTTGTGTAGATGAATGAGTAAATATGCTTACTTGTATCTAAAGAGGGAGGCCAAGGTTCAATTCCCTTGGTTGCATTGTTTTTCTTGAATAAATTTGGCAACGATATATTATGTTATAGAAGAATATAATATAGAGATTATAAATAGGTTTTCAACCTATTTGAATATGTGTGCCTTTGATGAAGATGAAGCACTACCTTTAAATATATTGCAAGAAATTCACAAGAAAAAAGGTCCGAGTTTACAAGAATCTCATGATTGACTTGTGAAGAAGCTATTGTCTTGCACACTACTATTGATAGATATAGTATGGAGGATTCAAGGATATGAATAATGGTTGGAGAAAACCAATACCCCATTGAATAATGAGGGTACCTTCTTATAGGTCTCTATTGATGAGTTTTATGAGGAATCTTCTTCCCTCCAAGTAGATAATGTTTGGTTTTTTTATGAGTATCGAGATTTGAGGAGATATTATGCCATGTAGTTCACTGAGAAAGATAAGACTATTTAGAGCTTCTCAAATTGCAAATATGGTGTTGAAATTGATGTTTGTAAATTGTAGATTGCTCTGAAGAAGTATGATATGAATGTTGTTGAGAGGATTGATTATGTGACTAAAGACCCCTCTCAGACTATATCTCTTGCAAATGCTCATAATTGATTTGTATAAGCACCTAAATTGGTATATTGTTGATGGTATGGTGGTAAATTCTAGGCAATAAATACTCTTCAAACATTATTTTAATGAGTAAACTTGTGAAGGAAACCAATTAAGGAAATGAAGGTTTCATCATGTATTGGTTGACAATATTTTTTCTGAAAGTTAAGGAGTCCCAAGCTATTTCCATAGTAGAGTGATGACATGAGGAAGTGTAGTGGCTATGTGTCATTTTTTAAGTTATCTCAAAATAGTGTTGATTTTGACAGATTTGGATATTGAACTTATAGGGAAGCAATGGGATCTTCCTAAATATAAAAGAAATGGGTTTTTAATGCATTTCCAAGCATTAAGCTTGTCCAGAGTTTCCAACAAATTGTCACATTAAGGAATAGAAGTTTGAATGCAAAACTTATGATCTTAGTGAAAGGAAGAAAATTGATTTTGTTGCATAAATATGTCCCCCTAGGTTGTCTCACTCCGAAGACGTCGCATCTTGAAGAGGGGAAGAAAACAACATTCTCACACATAAATTATGGATAAAACCCTTAAGGGCTACGATATTTCTCTTGTTGATATATATCTTTGATGATTTATGTGTTGGAAATATGTATTCTCTTTGATCAACTTCTCATTGCTTGGATAAATACCTAATAATTATGATGATACCTCGTGACAAGCCCTTGGTGATTACATTTTGAATGTTGTTCAAAGTGCTTGTTGGTTATTAAAATTGGATAACCTCTCATGGTTTTAACTTAAGTGTGGTTGACATAAGGGGTGGATCATTCTTTACACGATATGATATCATACTTATGCCATTATTTATGATACATTGATGATCATTGTTGAATAATAAATGTCATCCTTTATATTCTTTTGCAACAACAATATATGTTCCTTTTCTTTGGTTTATCATTGCAAATACATGATAATGTCAGTGCATGATCCCTCAACAATATATTCTTAATCCTTGATATCTCATTGGATTAGAATTCAATATTTATTAATACAAATTATGGATGTTATGCTTGGATCTGTTGGCCATTATTTTATTTAAAACTAGACATGATGTTTCACTCCCTCATTAGCATTTCATGACACATGGTTCATTGAACAAGACTCATTTTGTTAAAGAATTAAAGAGAGATAATTGATCCACTGACTTTCCATTTAGTGCAACAATTGTAGTGTCAAGGAAAACCATGAGAGGGGGTTAGAATTACAATGACTTGGCTTGACATGTGAGGGTATGAGTTAACAAAGAGAGTGCTCAATTTTTGTGATCAATTAAGAACTTGAAGTCTTAGAGATTGATATGTTTTAAGAGAAAGAATCGTGTATGCCAATGACTAGATGTTGTGACTCTAGATAATGGGGGTTGATGTGAAAGGAAAATATATGATAATTGAGAAAAAAATTGGTATCGATAATCACATAGCACTCACAGTACTAATGATCCTTATTGAGTTAGCTTGGGCTGACAAACTTAAATAAGTAGATTCATGTGTTATATGGATGTGTGATGATGAATTTGTGCATTAGAGATAAAAGCTAATAATTATGCAGGCTAGTAAATTTGATTTTGTTGATGAATCATGATAGTTAATTGCTTTGCATGTGATATGTGTTGAAAGGATTATCATTTTCATGATGTTATGTTATATGTGGATTCTTTCTTTGAAATATTGATATAATAACTAATGCAATGATTTCATTTTGTGAGGTGGTGATTGTCAGGTTATCCACCAATGGGTCAAGCGGGCCGGTTTATTTGATGATCTCGTGGGAGCCCATAACCACGAAGGAGAATATTACAAGTAACATCTTATGGTATGGGGACAACTCAATCTAATACTTGTGATGGTAATTTGTATGCCTTGTATTGGAGATTTTATGTTGAAGTCCCGAAGAGTGGTTGGAGCATTGGTCATCAGTGGTGTTGTGGGATTGAACTTCGATGCATGGGTTTGTACCTGGTTGTTGTGGAGGGAGTTTAAGAAAGCCTTTCGAGATGTCTGATGTACGTGAGTACCGATCCATATGCTTGCATGGGAAGATGAATTCGCAAGCCTTGGGGCTCTGATAGATCGGTAGGCTTTAAGCCTAATTCCGAAAGTAGGAAAGGACGGCTAGAGAGTACTCGTGGTTCCCCGATGTTGTGATGTGGAATTTTGATGCTTGTTGTAGTCACTATGGTGGCTTATACTAGTCGAGCAGAGGATGTTGTGGAAGGTATGAGCTAATAAAGAGTGTTGTGGAGAATGGTGAGCTATTTAAAAACCTATAAGAAACATAATCAAGCTAACTTAGGGACAAAGTTTTTTGAAGGAGGGGTGTGTGTCATGCCCCATATTATTATTATTAAATATCAATAATAATAATAATAATAATAATAATATCAGGAATATAATAATTCTCCTAAACAATGATAATAAATACTTAGTGGAATAAATAATAATAAAGAAGTATATAATAATTATCCTAAAGGGGGTCATAATAAGTATTTATTATGGATATTAGGGTAGCTAAAGAGAATGGTAAAATAAGTAACCATAATTAATGGAGAAACCCTAAATTATAATAATTAATTAAATAGTGGATCCTAGGGATTGGTTTCTTTACCATGGATAGACTCTATATAAAGAGGGAAACGGATGAGAAAATGGCGTCTCTCTCTTTTGGAAAACCTCTCTTGGTTGAAGCTATAGAGAGGGCAATGATAAGGATTCACTAGCAACGTAGTAGATTGAGGGTTGGGGGGGTGACCTACTACTAAATATTAGAGTAGCAAGGTCTACGGTTGGGTGGAGAGTCGTCCCCCACTTTTTGTTGCAGTTTCCAAGTTAAGGATCGGGGTATGGCTATGTTCATGAACTCACCAATATGCAAGTAGTTGGGTTCTTCAACACATGTAAGTTCACCCCTACAAATTGATTAGAATTTCATTATTGTTTCCTAAATTACAAATTATTGGTTATTTAATTGGATCATTTATAGATTTATCTTTGTTAGAACTATGGGACATTACATGAGCACACACTATTTAGAAAATGGTTGTTGAAATCATTGGTAGATTATTTGTCAACTCAAATCATCAAATGTGATGTAATTAATTGATAATGCACTGATATAGATCATTGGTACAGAGTATTGAGGCAAATCCTTAATGGAACTGCAAATCTACTAGGGAATCAATGAATCGTGGCTCTATGATAGATGCCATGTTTTTAAACTAGGTATTCATTGTAGTGAATCCCTTCTTATGATAGTATTGATCTTGATTTTTTATGTGTGATAAGTGATCTATCGTGCACGATACTATCCAGTATAGTGATTCAGTAATTGGCATTGCTTTACTTGAAGAGAATATTGGAAATTTATAGCATGATTGTTTTGTTGGGTGAATCATGTGCCCTAGTTCAAGGGACGATCTCTTTAAAACATTGATTGGTTTCTATATGTTAATGTTGTTTCCTAGAACATGGCATGTGATAGGCAAAGAAACCTAATCTACCTGCAATCATGGAAGAGAGTGATCTTTGGAAGTCATGCAAATGCATCAAATTTTATGGAAGATTTTGAGATGACGTCGACTTGAAACATAAAAGTGTGGATTAGTGTGGTTGGAGCTTATGTTAGGGTTTGTGATTGCATGGAGCTATAAATCACAATGGATTCACAGGTGTCTGGAGATAAGGAAGTGGCTTGTGAATGTTTCCATCTATTCATTGATGTGTTTGGTGAGTTTTTTAAGACTTCTAGACCC
The DNA here is from genome assembly GCA_900067695.1 of Picea abies. NCBI lineage: Eukaryota > Viridiplantae > Streptophyta > Pinopsida > Pinales > Pinaceae > Picea > Picea abies. Next base: position 1,084 of record CBVK0101752295.1, on the reverse strand, counting down.
ATTCACAACAATGTCATGGATGACAATTTGATGGTGGGTGCTTTTCAAGCTAATCCCAATTTGAATTTGGATGAAGTATTGGCATTGGATCCCTATGTGATTTTACATTGAAATCAACACACATGAAGTGTGCAACATCATGAACATGGTGAAGCTTTTGATATGGTACTAGTATTCCATAGATCGGATATAGTCAACCCTATTGTTGCCACATCAAGCATTTAATAGCTAGGTGTTATTAATCCCTAAGTGTTCATTCGGTTGTAGAAATCCTCGGTGGGAACAGAGGTTGCTAGAGTGTACATGGTGGTTTGAGCAAGATTTGTTGCAACTGTTTAGTGTTGAGATGGTAGGGGCTTTTCGTAGATCTATTTAAAATGGTTGTTACTACATGGTCGGGTTTCCTTTTGTGCCCTACTATTTCATTTATCGATGCACATGGTGTTGGATGATGATCCTTGAAGTTCATAGAGACAATTGCAAAAGTATCATGTGGATAGAGGTCCATGAAAACAACAATTTGAGGACAGGACACAGTAGGCATGATCTTCGAGACTTTTATGATATCGATCTTGTGAATGATAGTGTGAATATAGATCATCTTAGTTCTCATAAAATTGTGGATAGAGATCGAGGAGCGATAGTCCATTGTTGACCAAAGCATTATTTAAATAGATTGGCTCAATCCTATATGTGAGTAGAAACATAGTCAACATAAGTTATCTATGTGGGCATTGCAAAATTTTGGCATTTCTATTTGCTTGCGCGTGTATTTTTTGAGTTAAACCCCTCACCCACATTTTCTCAGATTTGGTCTTCCTGTGCCTACAAAGGGTTCCACGATCCATTCCATTGGAGATGGTGGAATAATCATTTTAAGGAACATAAGAATATGTACAATCTGTTGAGTCTAATGTATTCTCAGAAGTTCGATTTCTAGAGCAATGAGAAATGCATTGAAGGATAAAACAAAAGGATATCGAAAGTCTAGCATTGGTCACGATGGATCTTTACAAAGATGGGCTCAACAAATTGAGATCCCAATGGAGAATAGGACAACACTACAAGGTGAGATCGGAAGAGC
>CBVK0101752294.1:0-21288 GCA_900067695.1 Picea abies | reverse complement strand
TCCTGCAGATATATATATATATATATATATATATTTGTACTAGGCACATCCTGCTAATGGAGGGTTGTCCTGAGGGTCTTTATCGGCCACTTCAGCCTGTTGATTTTCTGAGCAAGTGTTGATGGAGTTAACACACAAATATTTACAATTAGATTCAACCAACAACTTGGCTAAACCTTGGCCTTTAATTAATTTGGTGGGTTTTATTTCTAGGTCAAATTTAAGGATTTTGGCAATCCACTTGCTCCTTCCTCCATCTATGTCAAGCTGAATGAGAATGTCCTTCAGGGAGGTTGAAGGAACATATGAAATGATCTTCGAATGCAAAACATAGACTCTGAAAACTTTGAGATATTTCACCAAGGCATAGGCCTGCTTCTCCATGATGTCATATCTGATCTCTGCATCTTTTAATGCTCTGTTGAAAAAGGAAATAGATTGTTCCAGCCCTACATCATTATTTTGTAGTAAAACAACTGCCACTGTGTCAAATGAAGAAAAAGATAAAATCATAAAATCCTTGGAGTAGTCAAGACTGATAAACAAAGTTGCTTCAGTCAGTGCCTTCTTGATTTGGTTAAAGGATTCTCTGGGCTCAACAATCCATTTTACTTCATTCCCTTTCCTAAGCATAGTGGTGATATGTTTCACTAATTCAACAAAATTTGAAACAAACCTTCTTAGAAAATTAATTTTGCCCAGGAAGGACTGAACCTCCTTCTTGGACCTAGGAAGTGACAAGGCTCTAATAGTTTCCACCCTACTTGGATCGATCCCGATTCCCTCAGCTGATACAATGTGTCCCAACAATTTTCCTTCATGCATAGCAAATAAAGACTTCTTGGGATTTAGGGGGAGACCAAACCTTCTGCATTTCGAGAAGAACTTTCTCAGATGTTGACAATGTTCTTTATCAGATTTGGAGAAGATTGTTCTGTCATCTAGATATATGAACACAAATTTATCTCTTTCTCCAATGAATGTGATGTCCATGGCCCGTTGGAAGTTTTCTCCTGCGTTCATCAATCCAAAGGGAATTTTGGCATACATGAATGTGCCCCAAGGAGTGGTGAAGGCTGTCTTTTCTCTATCTTCAGGCAGGAAAGAGATCTGATTGTAGCTAGAAAATCCATCAATCATGGAGATCCTAGATGTGCCTGTCACTCTTTGCAACATGTGTTCCATCTTTGGCAAAGGGTAATTGTCCTTCTTTTAGCTTCTGTTCAGATTTTTGAAATCGACAGAGAGTCCGATCTCTCCACTGTTTTTCCTCACCGGGACCAGGTTGGCCACCCATTCATAATATCTCAAAGGGACAATGATTTGGGAACCCAACAACTTCTTTACCTCTCTCTCCATGATGGGAAATAACATAGGATTTATCTATCTTAACTTCTTCCCAAATGGTTTGGCCTCCTTTTTCAATGGGATCTTATGCTCGATGACACTAGTGTCATATGTTTTGAGGTCTTCATAGGTCCAAGCAAACACATCAGCAATCTTTTTTAATAACTCAACATACTTGGACCTTTTCTCCCTTGACAGGCTGCTTGATAGATTGATGAATTTTGGATCCTTCTCTGTGCCAATATTACACTTAGCCACATCGACATCATCATTTGAGACTTTACCCTTTACTGCCACATCGTTCCCATCGAACAATCTTTCTAAAGGAACTATTCCCTTTGGAATGTGGTTGCTAGGAAGCTGAACAATATGGTGATTAGCAATTTTATTTAGAAATACATCATCGTGAGGGTCACCTTTGGGATCATGATCCTGATCAATGTGTAATGCAAAGAACTCATTAACTGACTCAAGAAATCTTCTGATTTCAAGATCATCCTCGAACACCTTCCAATGCTTGATATTATTAGGTACAGAGGGCCTATATCTAATATCAACATCATACCTAATCTTAGGTGGCAGTGGGACCCTAAACTGGTTCACTGAGACAACCAAAGAATCAACCATAGTATTTTTATCTCTTGGAATAAATGAAATGTTGAAGGTTGAGAAGAAATTGTCAATTAGGTCCCACACCTCATTCCTGTAAGTCCTTAGCCTAGGGTGCTTGGCTTGATAAACATTTTTGACCTGATGAACAATTAGTTCCGCATCTCCAAATACTACTAGCTCTTCAATTCCCATGCCTTTCACAGCCCTCAAACCCAAAACAAGAGCCTCATACTCTGCCACATTATTGGTAGCTTCAAATTCTAGTTTATAGGAAAAAGGTATGGATTCTTGATAAGGTGACCCAAAAACTACTCTGACACCACTACCTTCCCTAGAAGAGGCTCCATTGAAGTACATCTTCCACACAGAAGTAGTTGGATGAGGTATTTCATGAAAAGAAATGGGTTGCTTTTTTAATTCGAGAGGAGCTTTAGGAGTATCTGTGAGCTGTAACAAACTATAACCCAAATTAGTGTCGAGTGCAAAGATAGGATGATTGGTGGTGTCTACTTCATCACTAATAATGTAGGCCAACTGAGCTTCCTTGTACAACCTCCTATGCTCCCCTCCGAACACTGGAATGGTAGCATATGTGAGGTCCATCTGCAAGGTTCCCCCAATTCGTTTTATCCAAGACCTTGACAAGAGCATGTCAAACTTGGGGGGAACATCAACCACCACGATATCCATGATCACGCTCTTCATGGGCAACTGAAACAAGGTCACGACCAAATTCTTGATGACCCCAAGACATTGCACTCTCCTTGAATCAAAATAATACAAATCATGATAAGCCTTGGTGATTTCCAACCTGAGTTCTTCCATGACAGTTTTGGGCATAATATTATGAGATGCCCCTAAATCCATCAAACAATTATGCAACACTTTATCATGTATGTTTAGTGATGTATAGAAGGGAGGGGATGAATCATCTTTATCTTCTACCATAGGATCTAAAATGACTGCTGGATTTTCATCTTGAAGATTTAATGAGTCTCTGGAATGGAAAGATGGCTCCGATTGCAACAACTTAGAGAGGGATTTTTTGAAATCTTCATGCTTGACTAGCTCTAAAAAGGGCACAAGAATTCTAATCTTTTGAATTCCATGCTCAAAGATGAAAGAAGAAAGGGGCTTTAGAACTTCTCTCACTTCTGTGACAAGGTCTTCAGGTATCAGTGAGGGGTTCTGAGCTTTCTTTTCTTTTCTTTGCTATTGTTTGTTGCATCTTTAGTAGGCTTCTCTTCTCTGGAAGGCTGATCAGGGATGTCATACTTCCCTTCTTTCTTCTTAGACCTGAGATTGTATTTATTGGGATTACTATTGGTCTTCTCACCCTTACTTAGCTCATTTATTTGACTGTTCATGAGGGATTCCTCGTATGGATATTGAGTCAAATGGGGAAACGGGGAAGTGTCTCCAAGACAATGGATTTTAGGATCAATCTCTTCTTCCTCCCTCTCTTCATCAACAACTAGGTTATTTTGGAGAGGTGTTTGGATTTTCTGATCATCTCTCTCTCTCTCTGTTTCTGGGCTTTCTCAGGAGTATTTGAGGGGAATTGTTTGGTGTTATGAAGTTGGTTCTGTTATCAACATTTTGAGGATTTATGTATGTCTGCTTCCCCTCTACTTCCAATATTTCCATTCTAGTTGAAGGTGATTTTAGTAACTTGGTTACTTCATACATTTGAGGAGGGGAGGCAGAGGAACCAGAGGTGGAGGCTTCAAATCTTCCCCTTGGTATGTCCTTATCAGCCTTATTCTCGAGTCAGTTTACTGCCAATATGTTATACTTTACTTCCAAGGCTGCATCTTGCATATGAGCCAAGAAAATAGCCCTTCTCTCTCTCAACATAAGGCAAAAATCAGGGTCAAAAGCACTAGCATAGGTAATCTTGGTAGAGGTTTCTATAGGCTTTATCTCAGCAGGGATCTTATTATACATCTTGTTGAATCTTTTGGAGAAGTCAGAGACAGTTTCTCCCTCCTTTTTCTTCAGATCCCCAAACTCTATAATATAATACATAAAGTCTTTTTTATCCCCCCATTGTCTCAATTAAACATCATCCAAAGGTTCAATCCCAACAATGGATCCAAGGGTCAATCCCCTAAACCATTTCCTAACCTCGCCATCAAGGCTCTGGACAAAGAATCTCATCCAGACATCTTCATTTTTAATATTCAGATTGTCTGCATAACTGTAGAAGGTGGAAAGATGTTCTTTAGCAGTTATGTCTTCTTCTCCCGTTAACTTGGGAATATACTTTAGGTAATCTCCAATAGGGAGAGAATTCATTGGCTTAGGTAGGACTAAAGGGGCATATCTTGGAGCCACTATGGTATCCATTATGTTCCTATGAGGGTTAGCACCTGCCATAGGGATGGTAGGTGGAGGATAACTAGGAGGGGAAGGGGTTCGAATAGGGGAGGCTAGAACTAAACTTCCAGGAGGAAAGGGAAACAACAGAGTATTTGGATAAAATTTTACAGGGCTTGAAGGAAAAGAAGATTCCCTTTCTACAAAATCAATAAATCTAACATGAGGAGGAACAATGAAACCTGGAGTGAAAAAATATTCCGAGGTATGGGGTCTAGACCAAGGTACAACTTCAGGGGAGAGAGGAGTGACAATAATTTCTCCCTCCAAATCCAGACCAGGAGGGGAAAACTCAACACTCCCAAACTTTAAACTTTAGAAAACTCTAGCATACGGTATAATAGGAGAATGAGAAGAAGCTATCGGAGTTTCTAAAGGAGGATAATGAAAATTATCAGAAATACCTGGTTCAACAACATAAGTACCTTCTCGAGGGGCCTTTACCTTTCTAAAAATTTTCTCTGGGTCAGCTTTAGTTGTTGCTAAAGAAAACTGTGGAGTAGACCTCGTGTGTCTGCCTCTAGAAGCCACAGCTGAAACAATGGAGTTTCCAGTGGATTCACATCAATGGAGTCACCACAGTGGATTCTCCAGGTGCACAGTTGCAATATTTGATGTACTAAGTTCTGATGCACCTTCAGAACTAGTAAGCTTTGTCGTTCAATCCCAGGGAAAATCTTCAATTTTGTCCCCGACGATGCCACCAGAAATGTTAGCACCAGAAGTCACCTCTGGATTGCTGCAGAGGTAAGCTTGATACCCATCAATATTTATGTCATAGGTTGGTTATAAAAAGTTCAAATGGGTGCAATCTCAAGAAAATATCATCTTAACTCAGAAAATTGGACTGATATGCACAAGAAGGTGAGGTCTGGTTTAACTTCAGTCAATAGGTTGCAGTAAGGGTGAGTAGGAGGAAGACTTCAGGGAAGAATGTAGAGGTCTGTTGTGAACATCAATCTTTTTAGCAACCTAAGGAAGAAAAAAATAAACACAAGGTCTTCTTGAATTCAAATTTCAAAGGAACTGAAAGAAATTATAATAACACTATAATCAAACTTTCATCATAATGTAGTCACAATAATTCAAGTGAATCAGTCAACCATGTACTCTTTCAGTAATGGAGGAAAACGAGAGGGATCAAGAAAACTGACTGTCATTAAACAAGAAATCTCAGGTTACAAAGCATAACCAGAGAACCAAAGTGTTCATTAAAACTTTACAATACAGGAGATTTGCTCTACCATCAACCATAACAAAATATCAAAACTGAGTATTTATAATCAGAGAACTACCACCACCAGGAGTGTGACCTAGCTACTATAATCAAAGCTTCACGTATTCATCTTCTTCTGTCAGGATGCACTTGCATTCTTTTGTCAGACGCAAGATCAGATGAGTATGGGCTTCACAAGAAAATCCATGACAGGGAAATTTCGGCTGACAATCTGCCCTCCAAGGCCAGATTTTCCATGCTTTCCATTTATGTGGTGAAACGAGGTTTCAACCACCTTCCCCATTTTCATTAACTACTTTCATTGGGATCAGGGTGAGACCTGACACCCATGAATGTTCCAGGCAAGCTCACGACTCCTTCGCGTCAATTCTGGTGCCTCGAGGTCACGCAAATCTTCCTCTATGACCAACTTGGGCGCTTTGATCCTTTGCACAACTCTTTTCCTCACCCTGCATGACCTCAGGTAATGAATTCGTTCTTATCCCATATGAAATTTCAGGATTTCACGTTTCAGGAGTTTTCACTCCCCCTCATTTCAAATATCTCGACGCTCAAAATTGCAAAAATGCCCGTTTGGATCAACGGTCAGATTTTATTTGAATATGACGGCCACGATCATCTCCTTGAATGACCTTATCCACCCAATGGTTTAAAGGGCACTTATTGTTCCTTGGGCCCCACTTTATATATGGCCTTGGGCTGTGATCGTGGGCTTAACTCTCATGCGCTTCGCGATTTCGTGTTTCACGAGTTCACGTCATACTCCATGCTAAAATATCCAAGCCACAAAATCGCGATAGCTCGGATCGAGTGACATGCGTCTCCTTGCATCGAACGAACTATATTATATCAACATTTTGGGACCTCGAACCATCGACACTTCTCACCTCAACCTTCCCGAAAAGAATTTTTCTGCAGTTCAGATCCTGCGCCACGTGTCCTTCTAAAATGGATGGCCTAGATCATATTGTGACTTTTTGTTTCATGAGTCCTCAAGACTCCACCCTTTGACTGCCCCATTTTGCGAGTCAACAAAATGTTGATCCTGCGCCACGCGTCCCTTTGGCCTTGTGATTTCAGACCTCTGGCTGATGCTATACTTCATGCAACTGTATGGTCCTGATCACCCGATGGCCGTCGATCTGATCTGTGTGGAGGATCCTTGTCGTTGAAAGATGATCATGCTCATTCACTTGATTTGAGTTTATATATTAGACTGCTTCAAGTGTTGTGATTGCTGTTCACGACTGCAGCCTATTTAGATTACTTGAATGAGTAGCTGAGGGCTCAAGATGATAAAAGGAACAATGACAGGGGTAAGGAGAGAAGTTATCATCGTTAGGAAAAACATAAGGGCTTAGGACCGATAGTTCTCAGGCACTTAGACAAGGAAAATAGGTCGATCAACCAAATTAAGGCAGACAAAAGGAAAACTACAAGACGGGAGGTAAAACTTACAATCGGGTCTGCAAAAAAGTGGGAGAGACAGGAAAAAATACAAACTTAGGTAGAAACCACAAACCCTTAAGGTTTTGACAAGTTTATGTGATAACATGTTCCATCAAGTGAGAGAGAGAACCTGATCTGGGAAGCCCACTACAGTCGGGTGGCAGGACACTTCGATGTCGAAAAGACAGTGGCGATGCTACAAAAACATTTCTACTGGCCGAAATCTCGACAGGAGGTCAACAAGTATATCAGGTCCTGCACTAACTACGTTATTTCCAAATCGACCACTAAGAAACATGGCTTGTACACCCCTCTTCCTACTCCTGACAGGCCATGAGAATCCATCTCAATGGACTACATGTCGGACCTCCCATCCACCAAGCGGGGAAATGGCTGTGTTTTTGTGGTGGTTGATCGCTTTTCTAAGATGATGATTTTGGTTGCCTACACGAAGAGCATCACAGCAAAGGCCACTGCCAAGATATTCTTTGAACGAGTCTGGGTACATTTTGGAATCCCACAAACCATTGTCTTATATCAGGACAGTCGATTTATCAACACATTCTATTCGATCCTATGGTCACTGCTGGACATCAAGCTCACCAAATCCACAACCTTCCACCCCCAGACAGATGGCTAAACCGAGGTGGTAAATTGAATGATTGTGCATATCATTCGCATGTATAATTCAAATCACCCTCACACATGGGATAAGAGCCTTCCCTATGTCCAACATAGCTACAACCGAGACTTGCATAACTCAACTAGCCACAACCCCTTTCAGGTGGGGTTTGGATTCCAACCATTGGGTCCCATAGATGTTGCACTTCCCCTTGTGGTCACCTCAACCGACTCATATCCTTCTCCAATTGAAGTTGAAAAAGCCACTTGGTTCATTGAGCAGATTCAACACATCTGCCAATAGGTTCAGGATATCCTACAGAAGTCCAATGACATGTACAAACAACGCCATGATCAACATCAGGTGCCACATAAGTTTCAGGTAGGCGACAAAGTTTGGTTGCACTTGTAGAAAGAATGCCTTACAGGACCCCATCAGAAGCTTCACCCACTCTGTTATGGGTCATACACCATCACCAAATCCATGGGGGATAATGATTTTGATCTCAACATTCCTCCTTTCCTTGGCCTGCACCCAGTGTTCAATGTGGATCTTCTCCTTCGCCCTTATTTCCCACCATTATTGGACACCTCAGAAGTAACAGAACAATTGACACCAAAAAATCTCAACCCTGACTGCATACAACAAGCATCCAATGATCATATTTTGGACACATAGATCAATGGCACTCAACAACAAATGACCCAACTTTATCGAGTCGTCAAAGCAGAGCAACTCCTGCACCAAGGCAAGTGGCTCACCCGGGGCCAAATTCAGTAGAAATTTCCTCATCTAATGGGGGACCTCAAAAAAATGGATACCATTTCTTCCTAAGGATGGAGGATTGATATAGGTGGATATCAATGGCCACCCACCTTTTCCAACTGGCTCAAAACAATTTTCTAGCAATTTTGGTAATTTACTATTTTTAGCAGTTTTCACTTTCAGAGTCGTTTTGAGGCCCTAAACAATGTTTTTTATTATTATTATTATTTTTTGATCAGGAAAATAGGTTTTCAATATAGAATTTCCTTCAATAATTCACCTAAAATGAATCTATTTGAAAATACCTTTCCAACGGGCTATCATACACCTAAAACAGAGATCGTATGCAAAAGTTATGACCCCGGGAAGTTGATGTACTAACTTACCAAAACGGGTCCCACATGACTTTTGGCGCTTCATCTCCTAGGGTTAGGTTTTTGGATGTCTAGGGTTTTTGACATTCCTGCTTATTGTAAAAATTCCTTTAGAGCCTCATTGTAATGATCTTCTTGCGAATGAGCACAACCGTCAAATCTCTTCTCAGAGATAAGCCGCCACCATTCCAACAAGCTTGTTTCTGCTGCATTTTACAGTTTCAACTTATTTCGTTATTGAATAGAAAACAAATTTTATTGTATCTCTATTATTTTTTGTCAATCACCTGTTAATAATCTTTATTCATTTCATTCTACTCATAAAATCCATATTAGTGGTATCAGAGAGGTCTACTCCTTGTCGTCTTAATGCATGTCCCCAACGAGGTCAGAGTACAAAGAGTTGGGTCTTGAGCTTGTTTCTCTTGAGGACAAAATCTCTCACACGCCCAAGTGACCTCTCATGGTAGGAGAAAATAAATATGAAAAGAAAAGAGATCCTTTCAAACTATTGATTATGGAAGCCCTCACACATCAGAGGAACAAGATGATGGATAGTTTTGCGCAAATCCTTCGGTGACTACCAATATGCGACACATCTTCTTCGAGTGGAGGCGCCACCCCCTTCAAGGTACAAATAAACTTTGATATTCCTATATTTGAAGGTCAGATAGATGCAGATGATGTAGACAAGTGATTGAATCTACTAGAAGGGTATTTTTCATGTCCATAACTTTCCGAATAGTGAAAAGATTACTTTTGTGCTCCTCAAAGCTGTTCCCCATGTCAAAGATTGGCGGGAAAATTTCTGTGAGAAAACGGAAATAGAGGAACCCTCATTATTTACAGTCATGACCACCTGGGAATCCTTCAGGGATTCTATTAAGGAACAATACTACCCTGTCGAAATTTATGACGACTTGTATACCAAATGGACCACACTACGGCAAGAAAAAGACCAAGCAATGCCATATTTCACAAATATCTTCCATACCTTGCGCACCAAGCTGGGTATCAAAGATTCAGAGTGACATATAGTGCTCAAGTATTGCAGTTCTCTGCATAGATACATCCAGACCAAAATGGAATTTCTAGACATCTCATTCTTGGGTGCAACCTACCGATATGCCATCAAAATTGAGCAGAAGCTCAAACAAAAGATGCAACAATTTGGGCCTGGGAACCCCTCACAACAAAATCCAGGAAAGGGAAGCCCCAACCCATAGAACAAAGGATAAATAAAATATGGACAGTATCGGGACAACCACTCCAAGCCACAAGCAAAGAAGGACACCAGAAAGACAAAGAAAGATACCGGGAAGTGGTGCGACTTTCATAAGAGCCCTTGGCATAACACTGCTGACTGCTGCTCAAAGCATTTGCTGGTGGCCAAAATGAAAGCCTCTAAATCAGATGTGGATTTTAACTCTGAGCCAGAACCAAAAAGGGGAATACGTATCATTGACGCAGAACCCAGTTCCACTGTTGCTACCACCAAGCTCCAACCTGGTGAACCATATGAGCCAGAAGAAGGAGAGCGCCTATTCCATTCAAAAATGCAGGTATAAGGCACCCTGCTACACTTCATTATTGAAAGCAGTAGCCAGAAGAACCTCATATCAGCAGAGGTCATCAAGTAGTTGGCCCTACCGACAACGCCGTACCCACAACCCTACAACATTGGATGGCTCCGCCAATTAAGCGATCTCCATGTCAGACAATAGTGCTGACTGTTGTACAACATCAAGCCCTTCAAAGACGAGGTATTGTGTGATGTTTCTCCTCTCAAAGTTTTTGATGTTCTTTTTGTCCAACCTTATTTATGGAAATGTCATGCTATGTATGAGTCTAGGCCTCGTAGTGTTATTATTACTTTGAATAGGAAATTGTACAGGATACCTGAGGCAGTCCCACCTAGTGCTATTTCCTTGATCTCTGCTAATAAATGCAGGAAGGTCACCTCTTAGATGGGGAAGTTTGACTTCTTCATGATTCGCTCTCAGAATAAGTGAAAGATCACAACCACATCTAGGGTCTCTGTGGCCAACCTCTCCACACAGCAGAAGCAAGTAGATAAGGTCATGGAAGAATACTCATATATCTTCTCCTCACCTACCAAGCTACCTCTGCACTGCCAGGTCAAGCACCCCATCGATCTAACCCTTGATGCACCATTGCCCAATGGGCCAGTCTATCGTCGTTCTCTGTTAGAGAATTATGAGATCAAGTGATAGATCCAAGAACTGCTCCACAAGGGGCACATCTTTCCCATCTCATCACCTTGCGGGAGCCAAAACATGCTGGTACATAATAAATATGGAAATTGGTGACTCTGCATTGATTATCGGGCTCTGAATAAAATCATAGTCAGAAATCGGTACCTGATTCCCCGAATCGACGACCTCCTTGATCAACTCACGGGGGCCAAATAATTCAGTAAGATTGATCTGAAGACTGGCTACCACCAGGTCCTGATAGAATAAATAGATGTATGGAAGACTGCCTTTAATTCAAAGGAAGGCCTTTTTGAATGGTGGGTCATTCCCTTTGGTTTGACAAATGCTCCAGCCACTTTCATGAGGATGATGGACAATATCCTGCGACCATTCACCAATAATTTTGTAGTGGTGTATTTGGATGACATTCTCATTTACAACAAGACTTGGGTCGAACACTTGCAACATATTCAGCAGGTTCTGCACACCCTGTGACAACACAAGCTATACACCAACTTGGAAAAATTCTCCTTTGGCATGGACAGGGTCCATTACCTGGGCTACATCATTGATCGTCATGGTGTACATGTGGATCCAGACAAAATCCAAGTCATCCATGACTGGCTAGCCCCAACCACACTCACTAATCTTTGGAGCTTCTTGGGCCTTGCCAATTTCAACCACAGGTTTGTGTTGGGATTCTCCCATATTGCATGGGCCCTTAGCTAAATAACTAGGGGTGGTGGTAAGGAAAAATTTGTGTGGGGTTGGTACCAACAACAAGTGTTCGATGATTTCAAGCAGTGCTTGTGCTCAACCCCAGTACTTTAACTACCATAACTGCAGGGACCCTTTGAGATCAAGACAAATGCTTCAGACTATGCTTTGGGCATCGTTCTCACTCAACACGACAACCCCGTGGCCTATCATAGTGAGACACTATTAGATGCTTTCCGTAAGTACCCTACTTACGACAAAGAAATGTACTCCATTGTGCAAGACTACTTCCATTGGAGACATTACATTCTTGGGAAGGAGACAATCATCCACACTGATCATAAGCCACTGCATTTCATGCAAACACAAGGAAAATTGCATAATGACCTCCATCAAAAGTGGTCCACATACTTGCAACAATTCCACCTCAACATCAAGTATAAAACAAGAAGCACCAATCATGTCGTTGATTGCCTCAGCAAAGCGCTAGTCACGACACTCACCAAAGTGCTATAATCTTGCGGCCATAAGACCTCTGGATGCCCCCAACTCTATGAGATAGACCCAAACTTCGCCACCACCTACCAAATGTTGGGTGCAAATGAAGTTGTCGATAATTTCCATCTTCAGGATGGGTTGTTGTGTCATCTGGGCCATATCTGTGTTCCATCAAGCGATCAAGTGAAGCTGATATGGGAAGCCCACTACAGTCGAGTGCAGGACACTTCGAAGTCTAAAAGACAGTGGCAATGCTACAAAAATATTTCTATTAGGTGAAACTTTGACAGGAGGTCAACAAGTATATTAGGTCCTGCATTGCTTGCGCTATTGCCAAACCAACCACTAAGAAATAGGGCCTGTACACCCCTCTTCCTACTCCTGACAGGCCATGGGAATCCATCTCAATGGACTACATGTCAAGCCTCCTGTCCACCAAGCGGGGAGATGACTATGTTTCTGTGGTGGTTGATTGCTTTTCTAAGATGGTGATTCTGGTTGCTTGCAAGAAGAGCATCACAACAGAGGCCACTGACAAGCTCTTCTTTGAATGAGTCTGGGTACATTTTGGAATTCCACAAACCATTTTCTCATATCAGGATAGTTGATTTCTCAGCACATTCTAGTCAAGCCTCTGGTCACTGCTGGACACCAAGCTCACCAAATCCACGACCTTCCACCCCAAGACAGATGGCCAAACCAAGGTCGTAAATCGAATGTTTGTGCATATCCTTCACATGTATAATTCAAAGCACCCTCGCACATGGAATGAGAGCCTTTCCTATGTCCAACATAGCTACAACCGAGCCCTTCATAGCTCAACTGACCACAACCCCTTTTAGGTGGGGTTGGAATTCCAACCATTATGTCCCATAGATGTTGCACTTCCCCTTGCGATCACCTCGACTGACTCATCGCCTGCTCCAAATGAAGCTGACAAAGCCACCCGGTTCATTGAGCAGATCCAACACATCCACCAACAGGTTCAGGATATCCTACAGAAGTCCAATGATAAGTACACATAACTCCATGATCAACATCGGGTGCCACATAAGTTTTAGGTGGGCGACAAAGTTTGGTTGTACTTGCAGAAAGAATGCCTTAAAAGATCCCATAGGAAGCTTCACCCACTCTGTTATGGGCTGTACACCATCACCAAGGTCATGAGGGATAATTATTTTGAGCTCAACATTCTTCCTTTGCTTGGCCTGCACCCAGTGTTCAACGTGGATCTCCTTCGCCATTTTTTCCCACCATTATTGGACACCTCAGAGGTAGCAGAACAAATGACACCAACAGAGCTCAACCTAGACATCATACAACATGATTCTAATGATCATATTATGGACATAAATATCAAGGGAACTCGATGGAAAAGAATCCAGCTTTATCGAGTCGTCAAAGCAGGGCAGCTCCTGCACCAAGGCAAGTGGTTCACCCGGGGCCAAATTCAACAGAAATTTCTTCATCTGATGGGGTACCTTAACTCAATGGATACCATTGCTTCCTAAGGAGGGAGGATTGATCCAGGTGGATATCGGTGGCCCTCCACCTTTTCCAACTAGCTCAAAGCAGTTTTCTGGCAATTTTGGTAATTTACTATTTTTAGCAATTTTCACTTCTGGAGCCATTTTGAGGCCCTAAATGATGTTTCTTTTTGGGAAAAAAGATTTGAAAAATAGAAGTTCCTTCTATATTTCACCTAAAATGAATCTTCTCGATGATACCTTTCCAACGGGCTATCATACGCCTAAAACAGAGATCATATGCAAAAGTTACGACCTCGGGAAGTTGATGTACTAACTTACTCAAACGGGGCTCACATGACTTTTGGCGGTTCATCTCCTAGGGTTAGGTTTTTGGATGTCTAAAGTTTTTGGCATTCCTGCTTATTTTAAAAAGTCCTTTAGAGTCTCATTGTAATCATCTTCTTGCGAATGAGTGCAACCGTCACATCTCTTCTCAGAGATAAGCCGCCACCATTCCAACAAGCTTATTTCCGTTGCATTTTGCAGTTTCAACTTATTTAGTTATTGAATAGAAAACCAGTTTTACTGTATCTTTGTTATTTTTTGTTAAGCACTTGTTAATAATCTGTAGTCATTTCATTCTGCTCATAAAATCAGGATCATATAAAGAGGAAAGAAGATAATTAAATGGAAAATATGTAGATACCTTAGGAAAATTGAAATAAGGTAGGTAATGAATCTCTAACATATGGAAGAGGAAAAATATATGGATATCATAGGTCATAAAGGAAGGAAAAAAGGTGTCAAAATGGAGGCCCATAAAGAATATTATGCTTCAACTATGATGAAGAGAATCATATACTCAACATTATCTTTATAACTTAACAAGGAGGTCACTAATTAAGAATAATGACTAGAGAATGAGTGAAATGGTTGCTTCACATAGTGATTAATTAACAATATATTAGTCAATGTTCCTAAGCATGGGAAAATTTTGTGATAGTGTATGTATTGTATCACTCAAGTTAGAGTGATAATCAAATCAATGATAATTGGTTATAATTATCAAGATATTCTAAGTGGGATTATGCATGGCTTAATGAAATTTATATAAATCTCAATATGAGAATTACTTAACAAGGAAACCAATAATAATCTAAGGTTTTAATTGGTATTCAACGAATAGGCTATACTTTAAAAATGTGAATCCTACATGGAGCTTGGGAAGAATAACCTTGTAAGAGAAGTGTTCTTAACATTAACTAAATCACAAGTGGTAGTAAAATTTGAGTTTGGACACAATGAAGGTCTACTAAATAGGGGTATCCAATTGATATATTATTACCCTAAACATATTTCTAATCAAGTGAAGGTCCAATGGGACCAATATAGCACAAGATTTTCTACTTGGGAGGATGTAGAGACCATATGATGAGATAATCCCTCACTTTTTTTACCACAACCTAGGGACTATGTTTTCTGGAGGGTGGGTGTATGTAATGCCCCATTTTGACTTAGGCAACTAGAATTACTTATGTCCTAGTCATATATTCATTTGTTTATTATCTGTGGAACACTAATAACTTGACACTTCAAATTTTGAACATATGGACCTATTTAATTGTAAATACTATGAATGTTTATTTTTATGTGATTAATGATGGATGTTATGTGATCTATTTCTAGCATGAAAATTTGAATTTGAAATATATTGGTACGTGGATACCCAGTTAATGATATGGTTAAATGTAATTGCATGTTAATAGTGTATGGATATGCAAGAGTTTGTGTTATAAACTAACTTGCATATTTGATGGCCTGTGTAATAGCCAAAGAAGGATGATAATAAATGGTTGATGTTGTGAACATCAACCGAGAAACAATATGATATGAATCATTTAATGTTAAATTATGTTGGTTCAGCTGCATTGTTATGATATGTGGGAAAGTGTAAGTTTTTTAGGTAGCGTGACTACTTGAAACTGAATATTCGATGACGAAATTCCCAACAACACAGTTCCACCGTTCGGTCCATGATAGGTTGTTGACTCTAGTTCTATCAAGAGGGATGGAGGTATTTCCCACCATGTATCCTCCAAAACCTAGAGTCATGGGAAGAAGATGTTAGTTCACGCTCCCCTAGACATGTGATGATGACTGCCAATTTCTTGTTGGGGAAGTTTGGTCAAGGTAGTTGACACATCTAATTATAGGTTATATTTGGAGTTAGGTATTATAATTGACGCTCTAGGATAGTCAAATAGAAGAAGGATAGGGATAGAATATGGAAGTATGTTAGAGAGGTAGGGTGTTAGTAGTAGTTGAGAGTGTATGGGGTTTTAATCTTATAGCAAAATGTCTAACTTACTCTTTGTTATTTAATATCAAATGCTTAACTGAATTACAATCATCTAGGTAAATGTTTCATTTGTGCTAAACTGTTATAATTGAAGGATTTTTCTAATATTGTAAATGGTTGATTTATTCATTATGAAGTTAATTTCATTCCTAATTGGATTGGAAGCATACAAGAATCACATTATATGTGTTGATTATTTTCATTAGTACATGGATGAGCTTTGTATGTGCCAACTATTAGTCCCTAAAGTTGTCCTTGACTGCTAAGGGCAATCTAGGTCACCTTAGTACCTCCATCATTGCAATGGTTTATGCTTATAGGTATTTTAATATTTATAGGTTGTTTTGTGGGTCAAGGAGTGGTTGAATAAGGAAACATAAGCTTCTGATTACAAATTCAAGTTTCCACCACATTCACTTAGTCAATGGTAATTACTCTGATAATCTAGGAAAATATATTTAAATAGAAGAAAAAAGAAGTTGCAAGTTTATAATCTGTCCACTTACCTATAAGAATCTGAATTTCCAAATATCATTAAGAAAACAAGAAATAATTACTTGAATACAAACTTTGTAACAGTTGAGCAAACAATTAAAACTTCACTGGTATTCAACATAAACAAAATAAATCAAATGATTTGCAAATATTTAAATGCATTCAAGTAAAGAGATGAAATTTAACAAAAGAATGAGATATTCTAACCATCAAAATGATTTTTCCATTGAGTGTAATATGTAGCAGATTCCAGATATACAATATAGATGAATATGTTCCATATCACCACTAAATGCGAACCCTCAACTCTGTCAACACATTTCCTTTTTATACATAGAGTTGGTTTCCCTAGATCCTAAAATCTAGATATAGTTTTGATTTAGCCTTGATATCTGGCTAACATATAGGGATCACATTCTATTCAATTATTACATCACAAAAAAAATCCTATATTTTATGAAAATACCCGATCCTACGTCTAGATTATGATTTCACAAGATATCCTTTGACCTAAAAATTTGAATATGCAGTAACTTCTCCAAGTAGATGCACTGGAATAATTTTCTCCTCGAACATGCATATGCTGGAAAAAAGTCCTTCATCTCTCAAAAGGTTTTATCATCTTATCATAGAAGAACTCCAAAACTGTCCTTATGAATCAAAATGGTTCCCTATGTACTGACATGGTCTAAGTAGAATTTTCATTGTTAAATAGAAGTATATCCCCTAGATCTTTCCTGCAAAATAGAATTCTGTAAAAAATATTGTTTTGTTGGAGTCTTAGAGATTTTATTTTAGAATTCGTAGAGTCTCCTTTTCTTTCTATTTCAATTTACAGACTTTAGCCTGTAATATGGAATTCTGTACCACAAGTTTTTGATTTTGTTGTCTCAGGTATGCAGTATTGGCCTCATAATATTCAGGTGTCAACACATCTTTATTCCCAATTACTAGTTCTTATTTCTTTTCTTGTATCACATATTCCTCTTTCTCTACTTGTAGCACAGGTTCTTCTTGAATTTCTTCCAGTGAAGGTCTTTTTAAATCAATAAACAATTTGGTCTTTTTGGTTTTCCTTTCCTTCTTATGCACCTTTGCAATTTTTTTCTCAACAATGTCTTCTGTTGCAGACTCATGAAAACTAGGTGCTCCTTTTTCCATATAAAATTCAGTCATCTCTAGCATTTCCCTTAGTGTATGGATTGTTATCCTTTATTTCTTGGTGATTCCAGGAGTCTTATCATCTGAGAGAGAATATTCAGTTGTTGGAACATGTTGTTTCTTTTTCTTCAACTTTCTGGTCTTCTTATGAATTTCATGTGTGATATCATCATCTAAAATGATCATATTATCTTTCTTAAGAGAGGGTTTAAATAGAGCCTTTAAGTTAAGTATCAATTTTTTTGTAGCTCTTGTTTAAGGCCTACTGGGATAGCTTACAGTCTATTTACCCTTGCCTTTTTTACCTTTACATTGTTTCACTTGTGGTGGATTCTCAATAGGTGCATCATCGGTTTCTGTTTCAAGCTCATATTTCACTTATTGCAATTTTTATTTCCTTTGCTTAGCCATTCTCCTTGTATATACCTTGTCAAAAATTGCAGGCTCATGTTTTGAAACAGAGGATTCATGCTCCAGCTTGATTTCTTCCTCTTGCTGTGATTCAAGTTTCCTTTTTCTTGATATGGTTCTTCTTTCTACAGGGGAGAGCTTCTACAATTTTGTAGATCTTCCTGAAGTATTTATTTTCTTTGTTGAATCTTTAGGTTTCTTTTGTTCTGGATCTAGTTCAACAAACCCTAAAGAGGCCAGTAACTACTTCCAGGACACTTGAACTTCTCTCAATGCATACATGACCAACATATTGATCAAACCTTGATGAAACAAAATTTTATGAGCAGTTCCATGATTATTCTTCACCCACTTGGCCATTTTGGTTAAAATCTTCAACAAATAAAAGGGCAAGCTCATCTCTACATCTCCATTTAAATGCATAAAAATTATCATATGGTAACGATAAGCATAACAATACCTTCCCTTTCTTGTTATATACCTCTGGAGTATTTTCAAAACATCATTCCATTCTTCCTTTAGCCACTTACAATGGATCCCTTGACTCCAATTGGGGTCATGGTGTTTTGGTAATAAAAATTGCTTGTACAAGTTTGCATATAATTCATATTTCTTCCACCATCTTTCACCCTGCATAGGTAAGTGACATGATACCCCTATCGATTTCTATGTAACGTAGATCAATACATTCCCCACTTGAGTTTTAAAACCATCAAATTTTTGAGTGAACAACATTGACACATCCTCATCGTAACCCTAAAAATTCTAACAAAATTCGAACCAACCAGCATCAACAAATTTATGAAAAATCTCAGGATACGCCTCCAACAATTCGCCCCCTATCGGTTCCAAATGAATAACCTGGCCACTTTTCTTGGGCACCATCATGTTGACTGCGATATCCTTGTAACACTGCAAATACTAGGGTTTCAAGAGTCAGGCTTAAGAAATCCCCGCACATACAATAGATATGGAGATGCTTTTTCGGTTTACAAAATGTTGATAGACAAGAGTCAAATCCTAATTTCTAATGCTTGAAATCGTGGCCTAAAACCCAATTTGATGTATGTACTGGTAGGTACAAACTTGTTTTCATCAGATCATTATCTTGAGTCGAATCATCATTTTTGAAAAAGAGTTATAAATGTTGCAAGATTCTTTGCATAGTCCTTTGACAACTTAACACGATCCTCGGGATCCCAAACACGTTTAAAAATCATGATGAGTTTAGGCTCTACAAGAATGGCAGAATTCTTGTAGAGACTCTATCTCTATTTTACACTTTAGAAAATTTAAATTAATCTTGAATTCTGATGAGACACTCTCAAACTATGCAAATATCAAATCATTCTTACTAGAAACAAATAAAAACGAACTCAAGAAAAACAAAAAACACCCAAAATCATAAAAGAGAAGTGTATAGGGAACTAAATAGAAACAGGTGTATATTGAGGCATGTTTTTTTGGAATTGAGAAGGTAGGAATGAGTTTTTGATAACATAGGCTAAAAATCAAGGGTAAGAGGTTATAGTTTGTTCAAGGACTAACACCAACTACACATACATTCTTTGTGCATGTACACTAGTATTTATGAATGTATTGAATTAATGATGTTTGCTTATCTCATCTAGATGTATGAACCCTGCTATTATTATTCTTATATTGTGAATTACCATAACTTCAAGATGAAGTTTCTTGAAGGGTGGGTGTATGTAACACTCCAAATGGATCAAACTAACAAAAAATGATTAAATTCATTAATGTAATGAATTTAATTAAAGTAATTAAACTCATTAATGTAATTAAGTTGATTATATTAATTAATTAAGTTAGATTTTATTATGATTTAATTAGTGAATTATATATTATAATTAAATAAAGGAAATCATTATTATTAGGAATGTGTGGGATTATGTACAGTTGGAAAGGACAATAGTAGGTAGAGCATTTATGGGTGAGGAGTGAAAGTTAAGGGGGGATAAGGCATGTTAGGAGAAATGATGTGAGGAGAAATCCTTTGGGAAAGGAAGGTGGTGGATGGGGGATAAGGAGGGATTTCATGTTGTGAGGAGAGGATTCTTTTGGGGAGAGTAGGAAGATAAAGTTTTAGGAGAAGGAAGAACTTGGGATTTGGAAATTTTTGTTAGGATATTTAGACACTTAGGAGTTAGTTAATATCTACTTGGTCTAATGTGTCGTTAGGTAAAAGTGTGTTTCTTAGTGTGTTTCTTTAGTATGCATTTGTAGTTAGGAAATCCGACGGTCACGATATGTTCTTGACATAAATTGATCCGATGGTTCATACTCTCCTCGATATTAATGGCCATTGATCCATGGATTAACACTAGATTGGTCCATGATCTCTATTTAAAGAGCATGGAGGGTCATTTGTTGATGATCGATTGTGATAAACTCTCTTGTAAAATCTCTCTGTAATCTTTTTATTTTGCATTAATAAACTGCTCCAAGTGGCCGCATTGGCTGGGGCCATGGATGTTTCCTCATAGGGGTTTTACCACGTGAAAACATCAATGTGCTGATATTTGATCTAGTTATGTGAGTGGTTACTGAAGGTGTTCATCCTATGTTGGAATACCTGTGTTTTCGAACATGGTATCAGAGCCTGTTTGAATACCCGCTCCTGTTGTAGATCGAGATTGTGAAGCCGAGTTGTCTCATTTCCATTTTATATCATTTTTTTACATTTATAGGATGAGAGGACTATTCCATTGTGTCCAGAGCGCTCGTTTCATTCAGGAACACTTTTCATTTCATTCAAAAAGGTTTTTGTTTGCCCAATATACAACCATTTTAGTCAGATCCAAAGGTATAAAGTCTGCATACGCATTTTTTTAAATTTTTGCAGAGAATTATTTTGGTTTTGTATTATTTATTTCTGGGTTGCTAGTCTTTTATATCTGCGTATTCTCTTTTCCCCATGCCCTGCGCGATCTCGAAAAATCATAAACATATAGGAATATGTGCATCTTCCGGGTAAGATAACCGAGATCTAACCCTTGTTGTCATCGAGAAGCGAATTTTTTTCTTGTGTGAAAGAAGTTTTTTTTTAGCACGCTCTCCAAGGCCGTCTTCCACAACAACAAAAAAAACACCCCCAATCCTCTTCCTAAAAAATATAATATGTTTTGCTAGGCCATTTGGTTAAAAGTTGCCTTA
>CBVK0101752293.1:0-11213 GCA_900067695.1 Picea abies | reverse complement strand
GGTCTTGAGTTCAAGTCTCTCTTTTGTTACTTTTTTTGAAAAAGTTCATGCTCAAATTGTAAAGTGTATTTCACTTCAAGTATAAAAGTGAATCACTATAAGTAGCTTTAATATTTTATTTTAGAGTTATTTATTTCGCATGCATCTTTTCTTTTTATAAAGTAACTTCATTGTAAAAGTGATCCCCACTTCTCTTTATAAAAGTGGGTCACTTCATAAAACAACTTACACTATTACGTGGTCCTTTGGTTATCATTTATGCATTTTTTTAAAATGACATAACTCTCACATCCGAAGTCCGTTTTCAGTGTCGTTTTTTTAAAAACCGCATAACTTTTCAAGATCTTTCCATCCAGATCACAGTTTTAGTTTTTAAATCCATATTATATGCATATTTATTATGGCTTCTACAAGTAATCTCTTGCTTACCAACAACAACTACTTCCAATGGAAATCTCATATGGAAGATTTATTAAGAAGTAAAGGCTTGTACCAGATTACCTTGGGAAAGGAAAAAGAACCCAATGATGATGATAAGAAATTCAAATGGGCTAACAGAAGTGACGAAGCATGTGGAATAATCAGAATGTCCATCTCTCCTGATTTAAGGTTTCACCTTAAAGAAATTGATGACCCCAATGAAACTTCGGAAAATATTGAATCTGTGTTTGGTAAACTCAATATTATTCGAGAAAAACAGTTAGAAAATAAAGTACCAACCTTAAGTCCAAGTGATTTTTCTTGCCTTGGAGACTATCTATCTAAGTTTAAACCACTCAGAATTTTATGTGAGGAATGTGAGATAGACATGGAGGAAGAGTGTTGCATCTATCTTATTCTTTCTAATCTAGGTAGTGCATATTCTGTGTTTGTATCTACCTTTTATGACATGAGATATGCTCTAGGGAAATCTTATAAAAAACCCACTCTTGTTTCCTTTTGTGTTGTTTTAATTAGAGAGGAAGATAAGCTTATATAACTTGGAGTGATCAACACTGTAGGTACCTCCAACAAAGCCTTAGTTGCCTAGCATAAAGATAAACCCAAGTATCCCAAGAAGCAACATCCTCGCTACAAAAACAAGCAACATAAGGGTCCAAAACCTGCTTAGACAGCTTCAACGCTTAATGGTGACAAAGGAGCAAAATATAAAAATAAGAAGACTCACATACATTGCAACTTTTGTGATAAATATGGTCATGAGGAGTCCAAATGTTTCAAGAATATGGCAGCTTTAGAAGATGCGCTGAAGAAGCACAACATCAATATTGATTCTACTTCTTATTCTTCTTCTCATGGACATGCACTCTCCGCTTTTGGTTTCTCCTTCAATACAACTTCTACTTCTTATTCTTCTGATGAGTGGCTTATTGATTATGGAGCATCTTGTCATATGGCTAAGGATAGAGACATATTTTCTTCTCTAAATGAATGTAACACCAAGAAAATATTTGTCGGTGATGATAGATCTCTTAGTGTTGTAGGATCTGGAACAATTCAAGTAGATAATGGTCATTTCAATGATGTATTATGTGTCCCAAGTCTTTCTTGTAACATTCTATCAATATATCAAATCACTGATTTAGGTGAAGGTAAAACCATAGAGTTTTCACCTCACCAAGTTGTAATCAAGGATCTAAAATGTCCTAAGCATGTTCTTGCAATTGGAATTGCTGATGATATTACCAGTTTGTACAAGTTTGACAACTTTGGGTCATCATCTTTTTCATCATTTTTTGTTTCTCATAGCGATGACTTGAGAAAACTTTGGCATGAGCGGTTTGGTCATCTAAACTATCACTCATTGCAACAACTATGTAATCAACATATGGTGACTTTTCTTCCTCCCGTTTCATGTAGAGATGGTGTTTGTGTCGGTTGTGTTCTTGGAAAACATCATCGGGACAGTTTTGACAAACATCTCCCTTGGCTTGCCTCGGGCCCTTTGCAGCTTGTTCACAGTGATTTGTATGGTCCACTTTCTTCTCCTTATTTTTCTAGGTGCAAGTATTTCTTAACTTTCATTGATGATTTTTCTAGACAAACTTGGTTTTACTTCTTAAAACTTAAGAGCGAAGTTTTTGACAAGTTTTTGGCCTATAAGGCCCTTGTAGAAAAGTAATATGGACATCAAATTCAAAAGTTAAGAACATATAATGGAGGCGAATATGTGAACAATAATTTTACAAGTTACTGCATTACAAAGGGAATCCAAATGCAAAACACTTTTCCATATACACCACAAAAAAATGGTGTTGTTGAGAGAAAGAACCGTACATTAAAAGAAATGGCTAATCGTATGATCCAATCTAAGGGATTAAGTCTAAAGTATTGGGTGGAAGCAATCAACTGTGCAAATTACATAGTCAATAGCACTCCTACGAAGGATCTTAAAAATATAACACTTGAAGAAGCTTGGACTAAAATTAAACCAGATGTAAGTCACTTCCGTGTATTTGTCAGTATAGCATGGGCTCACATTCCTGATGAGAAAAGGAAAGCATTGCAACCTAAAAGTGAGAAGTGTATAATTGTTGGTTATTTTGAAGATGTTAAAGGTTATAGAATTCTTCAACCACATTGTAATGAAATTATTATTAGAAAAGATGTTAAATTTGATGAAAATCTCTTGGCCTGCGAGTCTAATTCGATGATTGTGCCTTCTTCGGTCCGCGAGCCATCTTCGACGTTTGTGCCTTCTTCTGTTCCTATTCTAGTTTCTTCTTCAGATGATGACATTGAGGATGTCAATCCATGTCTGCCTTCTCACCTTCCTCTAGATGAGTCCTTTGAACCTGACCCAACACTAGTTCCACCGCTTCCTAGATGGCTCTGTTCAACACGAGAAGCAACTAGTGGTCTTGTCGGTGATCCTTCAGATCAACGTCAAACATGTTCACAGTTCCATTGAGCCTCTTCCCTTTTGGATAAAGTTTCAGAGACTCATTATCTAGAGACATTTGCAGAAGCTTCAGGTCATCCTGATTGGGATACAACAATGAATGAAGAGTATCAGTCTTTAATGGCAAACGATACTTGGGATCTTGTACCTCTTCCAAAAGGAAGAAAACTTTTCAGATGTAAATGGGTCTACAAAACTAAGTATGTATCAGATGGAAGTGTTGAAAGACACAAGGCTTAGTTAGTTGCCAAAGGATTTTCCCAAGTTGAAGGAATTGACTATAATTAAACCTTTTCCCCTATAGCCAAAATGAATTTCATTCTCCTTGTTCTTTCCCTTGCTGCCTCACATAAATGAGAGGTCCATCAGATCGATGTTAAATTCGCCTTCTTGCATGGAGATTTGCGAAAATAAATATACATGGAATAACCTCCTGGCTATGTCCAAAATGACTCTAGCCTTGTTTGTCACCTTAAGAAATCCCGCTATGGTCTTAAGCAAGCTCCCCGAGCTTGGTATGCCAAAATGGAGAACTTTCTTATTGACACCAGATTCTCTAGATGCCATTTTGATCCTAATGTCTATACCAAGAAAGTAGGAAGCTATCTCATAATCCTTGTCCTTTATGTTGATGACCTTATCCTTACTAGTAGTGACTCAAAACTTTTAGACCATGTGAAAATCGACCTTAAGAAGAAATTTGAAATGACAAACTTAGGATTTTTGCACTATTTCCTTGGCCTCCAAGTTTTGTAAACCAATGAAGGAATTTTTCTTTCCCAGTCTAAATATGCTTGTGACCTTCTTCATCGCTTTCACATGGATGATTGTAAACCATCCCCTTCTCCCTTCCAGTCTAGAGTCAAACTTACTGCCACCTGTACTTCTCTTGAAGTTGATGCCACCCTGTATCATCGATTAGTTGGTAACCTCTTATACTTGACTCATACATGTCCTGATCTTTCCTTTGTTATTGGTCTTGTATATGAAAACACCCCATGAAATCCATTGGAAATTAGCTAAAAGGAAACTTCTCTATGTCCGTGGTATAGTTCATTTCAGGATACATTACAGTTTAGGGGGGACTCCTTTATTGGTTGGTTTCACCGATTTAGATTGGGCTGGAGAACTTGATGATCAGAAGTTTACTGCAGGTTATGTTTTCAGCCTTGGTTCAGGACCTATCACTTGGGCCCGTAAGAAACAACAGGCTATTGAAATTTCTTGAGTAGAAGCAGAGTACCAAGCAACAATAAATGCAAGTGAGGAAGCCTTGTGGCTTCGACAAATCCTTTTAGAGTTTGGATTCAAGTAGCAACATCCAACTGACCTTTGGTGAGACAATCAGAGTGCCATCAAGCTCGCCAAAGACCCAGTTCAACATCAACACATCAAGAACATTGAGATACACATGCACTTCATCAGAAAGCTCATTCATGATCAAGTTATTGAAGTGCTTTTTTTCCCTACAGAAGATCAAGTTGCAGAAATTTTCACAAAGTCTTTTACAGAAGCGAAGTTTTCCAAACTTTGATCTATGTTAGGAGTTCAAGAAGTTTTCATTAAGGGGGGATAGGCTCTAATGCCTCCTTCCTTCTCCTATTGTGTCAACATTTTAAATCCTTCAATCCTATCCCAATTTGTTCTTAAGGGGGGATGTTAGGATATTTAGACACTTAGGAGTTAGTTAATATCTCCTTGGTCTAATGTGTCGTTAGGTAAAAGTGTGTTTATTAGAGTGTTTCTTTAGTATGCATTAGTATGCATTTTTAGTTAGGAAATCTGACGGTCATGATATGTTCCCGACATAAAGTGATCCGATGGTTCATACTCTCCTCGATCTTAATGACCATTGATCTGTGGCTTAACACCCGATTGGTGCATGATTTCTATTTAAAGAGCATGGAGGGACATTTTTTGATGATTGATTGTGAGAAACTCTCTTGTAAAATATCTCTGCAATATATTTCTTTTGCATTAATAAACTGCTCCAAGTGGCCGCATTGGCTGGGGCCGTGGATGTTTCCTTGTAGGGGTTTTACCACGTGAAAACATCAGTGTGTCGATCTTTGATCTGGTTATGTGAGTGGTTACTGAAGGTGTTCGTCCTTTGTTGGAATACCTGTGTTGTCGAACAATTTTGGAATTCTATGAGGTTGGACTTTGTGGCTAGGAATTTTTGGCTCAGGGGATAGGAAACCACAAGGATTTCTCGGAGATAGGGAGCTCGAGAGGTTGTTCCTAGATGGATGGGAGGAAAAACATTTAGTTCAAGCAGTAAAATAATAAAAGAAAGTAGATAATACAACCTATCGATTCAAAGGACTAAATTAGACACAGTTTCTAGGTATTATCCATCCTTATCTTTAATTTATGTTGTGACTAATTACTTGAATTATGTTGTAAATTTATTACCGAAATTTTATGTTGTAATTGATATGTAACAAGTTATTAAATATTGAAATTTTCACATAGCATAATGAAATTCCTAGATTTAGAATATAAGTAGCAGATGAAAGCATAAAACATTTAATTTCATTTTATTTAATGTCCAACTTATTACATAAATTTGTTGATCACCGGAGAACCTAGAATGGTTCTCACATTATTCAATTTTTTAAAAATCATAAAGGGGTTGACACAAGTCATTTTATTGACTCATATCAACCTTAAACCTCTAGCAATGAATTTCTCTATGAAAAACAAGACAAATTGAGTCATTTGGGTTCGAAAGTTGCAACCTTGAGATATAAAGTCTCTGATATAGAGGAGCATGTAGATGAGGACACAATTGAATCATGGAGACCAATGTAGTGCATGTTCCAAGAGGATCCAACTCTTGACCAATTGATATTTTGT
Source organism: Picea abies (assembly GCA_900067695.1). Classification (NCBI taxonomy): domain Eukaryota; kingdom Viridiplantae; phylum Streptophyta; class Pinopsida; order Pinales; family Pinaceae; genus Picea; species Picea abies. The sequence goes on along the minus strand of CBVK0101752293.1, from coordinate 5,452 downwards.
GTATATATAGACAAAGGGGTAGCTTGAACCACTACTTTCAAAGTAATCGACATTAGTGATTCTCCATCCAGTTGAGGGGAGAAAATGATTTGTTATCCCCATACTTTGTTTATTTCTCCAAGGAACAACATGTGACTCAATCAATTTCATTTTTTCACTATCCATCATCTCGGTTGAGGTCATCAAATTATTTTCCTTACATACCCTATGCTTGATTCCTCAAAAAAAGGAAGGACAACCCATAGCCTAGGAAAGATAGCAGTTTTATTAATTATCCTTTATATCTTACATTTATCTCTCCTACACATTTAAAAATGTAGCTTAGGATTGTTTTCTAATGAATTGTATGATAGATCCATCCATAAGCATTGGAATCCAACCATTATCCAAGTTAGAGTATCTAAATCAATCATAGTCATGAAGGGGGTTGTCTAATCATCTAAGAAATTGAGCTAAGGAATGTTTTTTTGTAGTGGACATTGAAATCCAACCATTTCCTGACTGAAAATATATGAATCAATCATATTCATGAAGAGGATTGACTTGATCACACAAGATATCAAGGCATGGTTTGTTGAAGTGGATGTATCCCTCATAGCTCATGAGAATTTAACTTTGACCTCCTTTTAACTCATGTTGGGAAACCTTCCATTAAATATATTATTTTGTTATGGATTTTTATGGTGGGACCTACCTACCTAATGGCATCCCAAGGATGGTCCAATTGCTTGTTGCCACAAACCTACAATTTTCCCAATTTTTTCTTTGCAAAATTGAGTTTCTTCCAAGTTTGTTTCAATACTTGAGGTTGTGTGGCATTGACTTGCCTCAATCGCAGTGGCTTGGCCAAACTATTCCTACTAAAATCAAACTATGCCTCTTCACTTAAGGTCTTCCCATAACTTCACATCAAGCTATGATCTTTCAAATGAAACTAATTCCTACTCGACCAAGTTCATTAAATAGTAGGCACACATACAACTGTGGCCTTTTAAACACATCAACAATACTTATACTTATCCAATTATTGATTACCTAGCCAATGCAATACATTTTAAAGAACATAACATTCATCCAAGTAAAGAGACAACAACACACATGTATAAGTAGCATCCAAGGTGGATGCCTTAACTTTATTACTTGAAGAAAGTTAAAAATATACAACAAGGGAGTTGTATCCTTATATTTGCAATTCTATTACAATTGTACAATGAGTCTAATGAAATATTTTCTTCTTCCCACTGCCCAACAAACTTGCATAATCCAACCCATAAAGCAACTACAAGCCTGCCTCTTGTAGGTCATGTCTTCTTCTTCTTCTCACCGAGCTAGTGAAATTTTCCCTTCAATGCCAACCTTGAACTTAACACAATTGTAAAGCTCCTTTACAATCTTGGTGAATGATGATGAATGAATGATTGATTCCTTAGAACCTTTTAGGTGTCCACTATTTATACAAAACTTGTCTTTCACTTGCAAGCCCCTCCAAGCCTAAGTAGACCCATGTTCCCATGTCAACAATTTTGACTGTACTCAATGGTGTCATTTCCTCCATCATGACTGGTTCGACTGTTGTCCAATGTCCAATCATGCTACACCCAACAAGTGCACCCAAGTGCACTAAAAAATGGTGCACCTAAAAAGTGTGTCCAATGGATGTGTGCCTAGTGGATGTGCACCCAACAAGTGTGTGCCACAATTGTGCTCCGTGTTAGTACTATAATCTCACCTAGACTGTTATAGGTGTGAGCCTAATACCCATTAGAAATATTGTAGGTTTTTAAAAGATAAGTGTTTAGTTCAATGTGTAGTGAATGGGTGAGAAACTCAATTTAAAACATCAACACAAAACTTCCACAAAATATACACTAGCAAGAAAGGCTTGAATAGTCTCAGACCAACATTTAGAATATCAATGGAAAGATGGAAGACTTAGTATAAAATTTAAAATACATGCATCAGGTTGCATCAGGTAATTTTGAGACACATATAATAGAAATGTCATCAAGTAGGAACCTCCTAATCAACAAGAGAGTACTTTGATAACACTTGCACCAATAAATAAATGATAAATCATTCATTGCATTCAGGAACAAGTAATAAGATTAATCCTTCATCAATATCTAGCATCAAAGAAAGAATGAAACACATAATATGGTAGTAAGAGAAGAAACTGATCATTAAACATTCAAGATTCTTAAGTCTGAGTACATACAGTTTGGAAACTTTTTACAATTGAGAGTAAAGATATGAGTATCAATCTATGACCATTCGAACCTTCTTTTGGAGTTACATTATACATTAAAAAACCTTATTGAAATCACCACCTAGCTCTAGAATAGGATGCTCTGCCTGGGAGAGGCATGGAAATAAACAAACAACAAAAAATCTAACAAACTGCTAGAATCCAAGAAGTTGTTGGCAATATTAAATACAATTGCAACCAACTCGTTGCATAGAGATTAACTGAATCTAGATCTTAGGAAAATGTGTCCCTTGATGTCCAATTGATCTTTGAGAATTTATTGAACCTTATCTGATAGCTCGAATCCCTCCTACAACTCAAAATCCAAGTAACTATCAAGTTTGCAACAAGTGTGCTGCAAACTGTCCCAATTTTAGCAATTCACAACGCCTTCAATAGCATGTGTTGAGAACTTTCCTGTAGGTTCCATTTTGTTTTCAAAATGTATCAATTGTTACCAAAAACGAGAAAGAATCCTAAAACCTTTGTTGATGCTTGTTATATCTTGTAAATCCTGAAAATGACTTGCAACAATAACATATGAGCATGATAATGGCAACATACAGAAAAATCATTCTTGAGGGTTATAAGCATGCATATATAATACATTATGGAAAAATTGTTTATGTTGTTTCAGAGATGATGATTCATCTTCTTCTCCTAGTGGCCACTCGAGCTAACATGTCCAGGTTCTATTCTGCAATCTGTTCCTTCAACTGCTGCAATTCCTCCTTCAATTTCTTGTTATGAGCTTGTTAAGTTCTATTTTTCCTGTACACATTCTTCAGTTTCCTATGCAGAGATGTGGATATTTTTACCCAGTGACCATTTTAACAGTTTCTTCACCCATATCTATAGTTTTCTTTTGTTGAATCTTGGCATGCATATTTTCCTTTTTCAACTATTCATTCTCAGCCCTTACATCTTTCAGCTACCTCTAGAGTCTTTTGAAAGTGGGATCCCTTTCATCAGAAGGAGATTTGATCTCAATGATTTATATTGGTTGTTTAAGAGGTTGATTTTTGAATATTTGTTGATATGGTGCTCTGGATGCATCCTCCTCGACAAAGACATGTTGCTTTGCTGTTGATCTTGTGAATGGTCTTCTAGGCTTAACAACTTCTCCAACAACAGGTGGAGAAAATACAATTTTCTTTCCCTTTAAACTCCTTTCTTTGCTAGAGGATGTCTCCATAGGTGAAGGATTTGCCATAGAATAAGTTTCTTCATTAGGAGGCTGTGAGTGACCTTCAATTATCTTATCAGTAGACTGATAGGACTTATCCTTTTTAGCCATCTTCCTCTTTTTATTGGACTCTGAATGAACAGACTTTTCAACAGAAATAAGTGTTTGTCTCTTTGATTGTGGTGTATGAAAAACGTGTGGCTAAAAACCTGATGCAACTAGGAAAGCATCCCAATCAGTATTGGTTTTCTTCAATTCTTCTAACACTAGAATTTTGATAAGACCATAATGAAAGAAAATGGTATCCACCTACTTACACTTGGACTGAACTCTATCTGACATCTTCCCAAGGCTTCTGAACAGATAGAAGGGTAGATTCAAGGGTTATTTTCCAGTAAAGTGCATTAATAGTCTAATATGATATTGATAGACCATATTAAACCTACCTTCACAAGTAAAATACCTCTGAATGACTCTAATCATTTTATCAAAATACTCCAGCATATGATTTCTTGGCTCTCCCTTGGATAGGTTATCTTCTTGAAATTCAAGTTTTAAGAATTCCTTAAAAAATGCATAATTCATGGTCATGGCCTTAAACCAACTTTCTCCATGAAATGGTATCTCTGTGGCTGTAGCAATGGACTACTCTAAAACCTCAAACTCTAGTATACCAACTTTAGTCTTTTTCCCATTGAAATTCAGTGTAAATTGCTTGGCAATCTCAGGGTCTCCTCTCTGCATCTTCTCACAAAAATACAAGCAACCCACTCTCTGAAATGCCTCTCTAAAAAATGGATCTGAGTTTATTAGCTACAAGTCATGGTTCTCAACCCTTACAATTTCTCCTCCTTTATGAATATTCTTACCTTTTTGATTGTCAATGAAAACTTAGTCTAAACCCTCCTCCTTCTAATAACATCTGCTACCAGATAACATGATGAAAACTGATAAATTTAGGGTTCACTGCTTAATAATTGCAAAAAGGGGTTTGATTTACAAAACTAGAAAATATTAAATACGGATGAAACTAGAGATGGAGGAAAATTGACAACTCAAACTATATAAAACCTCAGAAATGGCCAAATGCGAGGAAACTATGTAAAACTGAGAATTTGCAACACAATTTCTCATTTTGCAATGTGCAGATGAAGTTTGCAACAAATGGATTTTAGACTAGGTTTTTCGTCAAAAGGGTTTTCAAATTCATAGGTCTGGGAAGGAATACGATCTTGAGAAAAATGATAATTTTCAGACCTGAGTGAAAACACAATCAACAAGGGTTTTATCAATTGGATAAAAACAGAGGATTTGCAGTGCATCTAGTTTGCAATGCTAAGGAATTTGCAGTAGATAGAGTTATGGTTGTAAGAAAAGGATGCAAGTGATATTTTGACATGAAAACAAGAATCTTGGGTCTGCATAAAATTTGCATGATATAATATTGTTGAAGCAAACCAAATAAAAAGGAGTTTGCAACACCAATGATATGAAACAGTTTGCAGTGAACAAAACATTTGCAGCAACTAGGGTTTGATGATGATCAATCTTTAGGCAGTGGAATTTAGACATCAATCAGAGTACCTGCATATATCTCTCTCTCCTTATTTGCAGAAACCTAAACCAACAATCCATTGAAACCATTGATTCACCTTCTGTTGGATTACTGAGAGGGGGGGTGAATCAATAATAGCGTAATTATAATCCTTTTTCTTCAATTGTTATATCAATGTAGAATTATTACCCAATAATGATCAGTAAGAAATAAACAATCACATACATACACAGTACACTAGTGTTTTATGTGGAAACCCAAATCAGGAGAAAACCACATAATGTTTTTTCTTATATGTCTTGAAGAATTACATTCATTGGAAGCACCGAAGAATTACATTCATTGGAAGCACCAACTTCCTTTGTTTTCCAGCTGCATCTGGAAGGAGGCTCCAACCCCCTAGTTTCTCAGGCTATAACCTGAGGGAAGCTCCAACTCCCCAATTCTCTGGCTACAACCAGAAGGA
>CBVK0101752292.1:0-12997 GCA_900067695.1 Picea abies | reverse complement strand
CTTTAGGGCACAATTAGGTCTTTGACCAGCCCACCATGAGGATTGAGCTCAGATTTGGTGTTAAATCGACTTGGGAGCCGATCCATTAGTGGTTGGGAAGCCGACCAGTTTCAATAAATGCGTCATTTAGCAGGCACGTGGGTTTTTCGCCAAACATCCACACCTTGTGCACATATGCGCACCTTGTACGAAGCTGTTACGCGCATACGCGCACGCGCCCAGAGGATGTAAAGCGCCTTGCAATTTTTTGGCCATTTTGTATAGTTTTGACCCTTTTGTTGTGCTGTGGAGTTAACCTTGTGCCATGAATGACTTCTTTTCTGTTTTGACGATGCAGAGTTCTTGTCGCCACGTGCGGACGAAATTTCAGTGATAACAGAGGCCCCCTAATGGATGAGGTTAGGAACAAAACGTATAGCCGAAATCCATCAATGTTTCTTTTACGGAGAATGGTGTTGTCAGGGAGAGCAAGAATGGGACTGCGTAGAGCAATCCGTTGGAAAAGAAAGGAACCTGTAGGTCCCGACCTTCCACGAGGTGTGTAACAATATACAAGTGTGTACAAACGAGGCGGGCATGCCCCATGCTCGTGTAATGCAACTCTGAAGAAAAAAATGACTGAAATGTTGATGTAGACAACTGCAGCGCCCTCGGGGGCGGAATGATACAGGAAGAAGACAATTTTGCAAAGGAACATACTCTGAACCAGTGGTAATGGTCGCAGAAGTAAACAACGACGATGATGTGGGCAATGATGGCCCGACCAAGTTCAGAGGTCTTCGGCAACGGATAATACAAACTGCAATAGTCGCAAAGTAAGACCCACCGCAACATGAGAAAGTGTTGGCGTCGAATGTTATGGGGGTCAACGACATCAGGGAGCAATGGTGTTTCCCCCTGTGCCATCCGAGATCTCTCATTGAATGGGAAATGAGAATCAAGATACTGTCATCCTTTTGGAAAAGTGTGTTGATGTCGACAAAAGGAGGATGCGACTCCCAGAAGCAAGGGGCTTCGTGGAATCTACTGTGGTGAAGAAGTGGCAGAGGTACATAGATGAAGTCAAGAGATGGGAAGACTCAAGACTGCTCTTGGTTGGAGGGTATATGATAGAAAGAATGGCCACAACCATGTGACAAGATCAAGTGTCAGGGGGATGACAAGATCAGGGATAAGCTGTGCCAGAGGCTGGACAAGGTGAACAAATTCATAGGATAAAGGTAAGTGACCTGGGTAATACTCTGAAAACATAGACGATGCCGGCGGGGGAAAATGAGAAGTAATGCTCCAACCAAGGGTGAGATGGGTTGCGTGTGGCCAAAAGGACAGCGGGTCACCAATGGTGACGATAAACGTAAAGACTGGGAAAAAAGGTGTTTGTACAGTAAACAAGGAATAAATTGGGGGAAGATGTACAAATTACAGAAACGGGTGCCCCAGTGTGAAATGAGTGCCCCAGGGAGGGCAGAAATTTCTGAGAAAACTGATGAAGGGTGGGGGCCCCATTGGCGAGTTTCTGTATGAGGTAGGTGAAATGAAGATAGGTTCGCAGATGGGAAAACTGATGGTGGATGAAATGGTGGGTTCATGGGCCCGCAGAGGTGCAGGTAAAGAAAAGAACATGACCATAAAGCGATGTGCTGGGAGTCCATATGGGAAGCTAGCAAAATGAGGAGAAGAAGTATGTGGTTAATTCGCAACATGATGAAAGACTACCGGGACTCCCATCCCTAAAGGGCGATGAAGAACAACATGAGTGTCATTAGTGTCAAAAGGTGCTATGAATGGGACAACTCATGTGGGTGAGAATGCTACCAGGTAACAGTACTGAAGATGCAACTGGAGTTGTGAGTACTGCAGAGCCCGGAATGGGTATCCTAAAGGCCAATATCAGAGGGTGAGACTGGGAATGTAAATGCAATACAGCGGGAGAGACTACATGCCAGTGCTGAGTATATACCTGAAGGAATGATGCGAAGAGATGATGACCAAGTACCTGCACAGAGAACAACCAAATACCCAAAGTGAACAATATCTGAAGAGAATAACAAATATGAACATGTATTAGATAAATGTGACAATGCGCGTGCGTACCTGGCCATGATATGAAAAAAGGGTGCCCCGGGGGCTCGGGATGAAAAGTGGCCCAGGGACAACCATGATGTAGGTGGCGGGATGCTGATCCCGTGGCTGCAGACGGTTCGAAAAAAGGACGTCGTGGGCTCCCAGAATGGTGAGTGGAAGTTTGGGAAAAACCCTATATATAGCTGTAGGGCCCACATTGCCACCTCATTTGTGCCTGCTGCTACAGTGAGTTCCAGAGCAGATCCAGAAGAGATTGAGTGATTCCAAGAGAACGAGATATCCATTTCCCGGCGTGCGAGATTTAGGTTAGTGGTCTGAACATCCTGTATAGCTATAGGTTTGTAATTTTTGGGCAGGGTAGGTACGGGGGGTCGTACGGGGGTTTAGGGGGTTTTTGGGTAGAGGGTGGGCCCACATGCGCGGGCGACTCAATGGAAGGTGCGCATGAATGCATGTCTGTACCATGTAAAAGCGTGCATGTGTGCGCGTGGGTAGGAAAATAAGGTGCGCCTCAGGGGCGCGCCTGTGAGTTGGACAGGCGCGCATGCGTGCGCGCCTGTGGGTATGACAGGCGCGCATTAGAGCATGCTTGTATAGTCGACAGGCGCGCTCGTGAGCGCGCCTGTGGGAAAAATAGGCGCGCGTGCATGCGCGCCTGTATAGTGAACAGGTGCGCATGTGCACGCGCCTGTGGGTGGTAAAACCGCGCCTTTGAGGCAAGGTTTCAGGGTGAAAAATTAGCTCTTTTTGATGTATTGGAGGATTTCCTAAGCTAATATAGGACTCTGGGTTGTGTGCAGGTAGAAAGAAGTGATTATGGATGTTCGATGGCATGAGCGAGACTGGGCACCACTACGAGAGGTGATGACCAATGCACCGCCGACAGTTCGAGTGGTAGTTCGGGCGGCTTTAGAAACCAGTGGGTTGCCAAAGTTCTTTGATTTCCTGTTGTTACGGGCACAGGGGTATTTTCTCCAGTTCTTGATCGAGATGTGGAGTCCCGATCAACACTGCTTCCTCGTGCGAGGAGAGCAGATTGCCTTCACTACGATGGAGGATATCTACTTTTTGACGGGGCTCCCCTTCCAGGGAACACCGTTGCCGGAAGATCCTGTGTTGCCGAGGGACATTCATTTGGAGACAGTCGCCGAGCGATACTGCTCAGGCGATCACTATATGACTGGGTCGGCATTGAGTATCAGTGGGATAGATATCCTGCTGCATCGTTGCATAGCAGCGATGATAGTTCGGGTATACGGGTCCCGAGCACCTCACCGAATTAGTGGTGGGGAGCTGATTGTGATGGAGAGGGTTGTGGTGGGCCGTGAGTGGTTCACCTGGGGTTTGACCCTTCATGCGCAGATGATCATGCAACTGGACCGGTGTCGGTCCACAGGTGCCGGGGAGTTTGCATTTGGCTCCATCCTGGTGGCCTTTTTCTTAGAGAGGGTGCCGATGTTGCGCCCGAGGGTGCTACTGGAGGCACCAGGGGTACGAGAGCTGCACTTGAGGCGGTGGTCTCAGATTCTGGTTCACCACGGTGGTGGCGAAGGCAGACACTACTTTACTATGCAGGCCGTGCAGATATGGTGGCAGATGCCACAGGTGATGCTCCAGTTCCCCTATGCTGGGGTAGACTTCCGGGGGGACCCGGACATGGTGTTGCCTCCTGGGGAGGTTTTTGACCACAGAGGTATGTTGTGTATTTATATGTTTTGATTTACATTATGAGTTTGATATACCAGTGCATAGTATCGATGTATAGACACCGATACCATTTGTTTTTGCTTGTTTGGTGTATGTGCAGATTTGGCACCTCGCGGGCGCGAGGTGGAGTTGTACAGATCGCCGGTGCAGCCAGAAGGGAGACCGCCACATGGAGAGAGACGCGGAAGTGATGAGGCGACAGGGCGACCTATAGATGCTGTGAGACTGGCGAGGAGGCGCCGATTTGATGACCCTGGTGCAGGTCCATCGAAGGCTCCTCTGGCGGCAGCCGAAGGCGATGATGATGATATCCACCATCATTTTGAGACAATGTTTCAGGACGTGCCTGAGGGAATGTGGACCCGTATCCAGGATGAGGAGTTTCTAGAGCAGTGTATCGGGTTACCACCACCATGGCGGTCCATTATGCGGCGAGCAGCTGTGCTCACTGCCATGACTAGTGGACACCTTCCATCGGGGTAGGAGGGTCCTGCAGGTGCGCCACCTCCACCGCCTGGGGCAGGTAGGGGTGGGCCACCACCTCCTCTTGAGGGAGGGGCAGCTAGGGGTGCGCTAGAGGCCCCCTGATTGTATGTATTTTGTACACTATTTTTGATAGGCTGGTGAGCCGATGTTTGTACCATGATGTGGCACGGGCCTATGGGCCGATGTACTTCTTGTGTATGTAAACATTTGGATGGCCTGAGAGGTCCATATATATATATATGAGTATACATGTTTTTTGGATCCAAATGTGTTTTACATATGTTGTTTTGGATTGATGTTGATGATGTTGATTCTATCTATATGTTGTGATAGGATATATGTGATGTTTATGTACGTGTAGCTTGATGTGATATATGCCAATCTAGCACCATGTTAGCTATGTGATCTGTTGTTTGATTCAATTCTCTTGGAATATGTGTAAATGTAATGGAATCAAAATGTCGAGATAATAATCTAACCTATAGGTATTTGCGAAAGAGGCACTGATCACGTACACGGTACACATTGTTGAGTTGGAGAATGACCAGTTGAGAGTCGAGGAGAATGCTAAGGTGACGAATGTGATGATGTTGGGCGTCAGTCAAGAGGCCAATGACAACAGTGTATTCGGCTTGGTTATTGGTTGTTGGTCCTAAACAGATGCCGTTGGAATGTAGCATTTCGTGTGAAGGGGTGTAGAGAGCCCAAGCAGCCGAAGCGAGATTTTGTGTCCAACGGCTGGCGCCGTCGGCGTAACCAATGTGGTAAGCTGGTGGAGGTGGCATCTGTCAACAACACAAAGGATAGTTTAGATGAGGGAAAAAAAGATTAAAAACGCTAGAAAAGAAAAAATAACCTAAAGTAGCTTGACTACGTTTAAGCATAAAATTTCTTGAGGTATAACCCATTGACGGGTTCCTTGAGCGTGAGGCCTTCGGGGGAGGCCAGGATGTATGCACCTTTGGTGAGGCAATGCCAGATGATGTAAGGGCCATGCCAAAGTGATTCGAATTTTCCGTGGCCCAAGGTATCATGAGCGATATCATAGGCGAGGACAAGGTCGCCTTCACAGAATGACCGAAGGTTGACATGGCGATCAAAGGTAGCCTTGGATCATTTTTTGGCTGCCTCGTTGTTCTGTAATGAGGATCGACGATCTTCATCCAGAGACTCTAATTTCAGCAAGCGCTGCTCCATTGGAGCAGTGTCAGGTAAAAGCTCAATTTGCAGTGCGAAGGGTGGGAATTTCACACTTGATGGGAAGAGTTGCCTCGACCCCATGGACTAAGTGAAATGGCGTAAAACCCGTGGCGGTCTTCACTGCCGTGCGATAAGCCCATAGAGCGGAAAATAACATATGATGCCAATTGGTTTTATGTTTGTTAACCGTGCGTTGTAACATGGTCTTGAGGACTTTGTTGACTACCTCGACCTGTCCGTTTGACTGAGGGTAGTATGGTGAGGCAAACTCGTGAGAGAATCCTAATCGAGATGAGAGTTCAATGAAGATCTCATTCTCAAAATGTTTCCCATGATCAGAGACTAGTTGGAGTGGTACTCCAAACTGGGATATGACGTGGTTGAAGAAAAAATGCGCTGCTGTGTCAGCGGTGTTGTTGAAGGTGGGCATAGCTTTAGCCCATTTGGTAAAGTAATCGACAACAACAACGATGTATTTGTGACCATTGTTGGAGGGGGGATTACAAGTCATAAAGTCAATGCCCCATTTTCAAAAGGGGCCTGCAGTGATGACTGGGTGTAGAAGAGCGGGGGGAGCTCGAGCTTTGTTGTCATAGAGCTGACATTGCTCACATCGTTTCACGGCATGAATGCAATCATGAAACAGGGTAGGCCAAAAGTAACCGGCGTGGATAATATTTTGAGCCGTGTCGATGCTCGAAAGATGGCCCCCACAGGCGCCGCTGTGGCAGTCATTTAAGACTCTGTCGACCTCGTCAATAGTCAGGTAGCGACGAAGAATTGTGTCGACGCCCTGCCGATACAAGATGTCACCAATGAGGAGATAGCGGGGGGTTGATGGCGAATGCGTCGACGATCATCTCATGATAGGTGATTAGAAAACTTTTGAGTTCGTAGGTAGACAAGGAGGTCGCCATACCAAGGATCATCTGACGTGATGTAAAAGAGATGTTCGTCAGGAAAGTCAGTATTGACGGGGGCACTGGGTGTGTCAGAGGGAAGGGCCGTGACCAGTTCGGCGAGAATGAGGGCCTTCTTACTCTTGGGTGTTGAGAACTCGAGGTCGTATTCTTGAAGGATAACGATCCAGTGAGTGAATTTCCCATTAACTTGGTGACGACTGAGCAAATATTGCAAAGGGTTGGAGTCTGCGACGACCTTGGTGGTGCAAAGCAGAATGTAATGGCGCAGTTTCTAGACTGCGAGGACAACTGGAAGAGCTAGTTTCTCTTCATGTTGGTACTTCAAGGGTGGTCCTGAGAGGTTCTTACTGACGTAGTAAATGACGTGTTGATGATTGTCATCTCCGAGCTGGACGAGGACGTCGGCTACTGATACAGCTGATGCTGATACGTAGAGGATGTAATCGCGATTGTAGTCAAGTGCACTAATCAAAGGTGTGTTGGAAAGTGCTGTTTTAATATCATCAAACGACTGTTGGGCATAGTCGTCCCAATGAAACGGGATGTCGGGACGCAGTAAGCGAAGGAAACCATGTGCGTGTATGGCGTAATCAGGAACAAAGCGCCTAAGAAAGTTGGCTTTGCCCTGTAGACTTTGTAATTGTTGCAAATTCCGAGGAGGTGGAATTTCAGTGATGGCTTGGACTTTGAGGGGGTCCACGGTGATACCGTTTTGGGAAACGATGAAACTGAGGAGGCGCCCTATAGTGACGCAGAACACACACTTGATAGGATTCAAGCGGATGTTGTATTGACGACACCGTTGAAAGATGATTCGTAAATCATCGAGGTGTTGGGTACGCTTCTTGGATCAAGCGGTGAGGTCGTCCAAGTAGGTGAGGATGATTGCAGCCAGATCGTGAAAGATGTAAGTCATGGTGCGCTGGAAAGTTGCACCGGCGTTTTTGAGGCCGAAGGGCATGACTCGATATGTGAACGTACCCCACGGGGTAATGAATGCGATTTTGTATTGATCGGCTGGGTGAATTTGAATTTGGTTATAGCCAGAGAATATTTCCATGAAGGAGAGAGCCTCGTGTCCGGCACAATCTTCGATGATCTGATCGATGAAGGGCGTCGGGAAGTTGTCTTTGGGACATGCGTTATTGAGATCGCGAAAGTCGGTGCAAACGCGGATAGATCCTTGTTTTTTGTCGATGGGTACAGGGTTGGAAACCCATGACGTATAAGCGATGGGGTAGATGAATCCAGCCGTACGCAATTAGTCAATTTCGGCTTTGATGGCCGCGGCCTTGGATGGGTGTAGCGTTCGTTGTTTCTGGCAGATTGGTGTGATGTCGGGCCAGGTGTCCATGCGATGTTCGACAATAGAGGGGTTGAGGCTAGGCATCTCCGTGTATGACCAGGCGAAGATATCTCTAAATTCCTAGAAGAGGGCTTGGTAGGCAGTGATTTCCTGAGGAGTGCAAGCATCTCCAATGATGATTTCTTCGACGATGCCTGGTTTAATGGAAATGCCGATTTTGATGGTGGGGGAAATGTTAGCCAGATTACATTCTTCAAAAGCATCAGGTGCTGGAATGGGATTGTTGAACCAATCGATATTCCCTGATGGGATGAAGTCTTTGGTTTCGACCGCGTAAATGGGATTGTGGCTAAGAGGCATGAGGGCTTCTTGCAGAAGGAAGAGTGCATGATGATGTAGTGCGTCCCAGGGAGAGTCTGGGTGTTGTATCTCTTCCAGTATTCCTTCGTCGCATTTGAAACGACGGGAATATAATGGATCGTGAGGAGTGATCTTAGTGACAGTGTGGTTGCCCCCTGCTGTAGAAACAGAGAATGAAATTCTAGGAGAGGGTGAGGGTTCGCTCGACATAAACCATATATTGAGGGACTAAGGGGTACTCCTATTGGCAAGATGACAATTCTCCATAAGGGAATGAGCAGGAGAGTTGGGTGGGTTATGGGGTGAATCCTCAGATATGTCATCCAAGAACCATGGAGGCGTAGGGAGTGCCTCAGGTTTGGGGGAGATGATATGGAGATCTTCAAATGGTGAAGATATGTCGATTATTTCCTATGCGGGTTGGTGAAGCAGGGCTAACTGACGTCGTCGATATTCGATGATCATCGGACATTGGTATGTAAAATGAGCCAATGACCCGTAAAGAGAGCAAGGGCATCTCATGCATTCATTGACTGAAGTAGTGACATAGCGAATGTCGGTCAGAGGTGTTGTGGATGTCATAGCAGGGCGTGGGTTGTTCTGAAAATCTCGGTTTATGATAGCTAATGCCTGTCAAAAATGAGGCAGTGTCGGACAATGATGGGTGTAATGGCCATACTCAGAACAGATGGCACATGTGAATTTGGTCTTCATCCCTTTACTACTGGAAGGTTGAGTGGTAGCAGTAGTAATGGGTGGTGTGGGGTGGGATTGGGGGGAATCAAATTCCTTAATTCCGGTAGTGATGGGCAGTTGTTGTTTTGGTGGCCCTCTTTGTCACACAAGGCGCAAGGTGGTGGGATGCGCGGAGGAAGTGGAGCTGTGGGCTCCTTCTTCTGTCGCCTACCTCCATTGGTAGCGGAGGGGGTAGGGAGTATGGGGGGAGTGGGAGTAGTGGGAGTGATGACAGGAATCGTCACGGGGAATCCTTCCTGTGGGCGAGGGACCATCTCAGGAGGATGTAAGTACCACACTGGGATTGCTAACACCATATTGGGTAGTGTGAGCGTTGCGGCTACCTGGAAAGCTTCTATACCTGGTGGAGGGTAAAATAAGGGAATTTGAGTGAGGGGTCGGGGAACTGACTCCCAAATGGGGTGAGGCCGCTGGTTGGGCATTGATTCATGGACCAGGGGGGGATCGATGAAGGGCGCAGGAGGCTCCTGTGGGAGTGGTGCTGCGACTGTTGAGACGTCAGGAATGACTGAAGCCTCCTGAGGAGGATGCACATCCTCCTGTTGAGTTTCCTTAGAGGAAACGGCGCATACTTGGCTAGGGGGATGGAGTGGTGGTGCTCCATGGTATGTCCCTAAAAAGGATGGATCTTTGAAAATTCCAGGACCCATCTCTACAAGTGGGTATGCATCTTGGTTTGAATGAATGAGAGGAAGAATGTTATCTAGATTGGCAGATGGGTTAGACTCGTAATGTGAGACTTGGTCAATGGTCACGATCTTTCCATTGTGAGGGAACATGATTGTTCTAAAGACTGATGATGCCACTGCCTTCATAGCATACATGTAGGTACGGCTGAACAAGATATTGTAATCGAGTTGAGCATCGATAACTTCAATGTCAATGAGAATGGTTTTTCCCCTGAGTTCTATGGGGACATTTTGGAAGAGCCCTTTGGGGGATGATGGTCTTCCGTCATAAGCTCGCAAGGTGACGACGGAGGGTAAGAGGTCGAGGGAACCAAGTTTCTGCCATACTATTTTGGACATGATGCATGTATATGCCCCTTCATCGATGATACATCGATGGACGATGATGTTCCGTATTTTGACTGGTATTTGAATAGCAACTGCGGCGGGAAGACGCGGTTCAAAGCTATCAAGGTCAAAAGTGATGAGTCGAGTATCGACAGGGTCGATTGCCCCCAAGGCGGAAAGTAGTGATTCACGTTGTGTTGGACAAGTCTAGAGGACTTCCAGAACTGACATGGAAGCCGGGGACTGTGCTAAGTCATCTACCAAGCTGTAGTTATGTGCTTCCCTAGCCTGTGGATTGTGAACATTCTTGCGTAAAGGTATGCGAGGGATGCGTAATGGCAGTTCGGCTGAAGGGCGAGGAATCATCAACGGGGGTCCTGTTGGTGTAGGGTTTGTTTCTAAAGATGAGGGAGTAGACTCAGCCGTTGGAGGATACTGACGATTGCGTGTTTGCAAAAGAATTTCTTCCTCACTGGTGAGGAGAATTGTTCTTTCTGCAGGATTGTTGGGATTATGATATTGGCCCACATGAGGTGGGGGATGCTGCATATCCTACTGGGTGTTTATGACACCTTGATGTGGGATAGGATTTTGTAGTACGAAGGGAGGAGGTTGTTGCACATATTGTTGTTGTGCCTGCTGAGGGGCGGGTTGCGCAGGAGAAGGGGGAATACTCCCAGAGTCTTTCAACCTCTTGAAATCAACAATCTGTGGGAAATGGTGAGTGTAATCACCGTACACACCACAAAAAGCACAAGGGTGGATGGTTTTAATAGTATTCCGTGCTTGGCGTTTGTTTTTATTTCCCCCCTGGGGGTTTTGGGTCCCTTGGTTCGGGTTGCCCCCAGTGGCTGGGTGTTGATTCCCGCCTTGACCATGATTGTTGTTATTCCTGTTCTGTCCTTTCCTCCTGTTGTTGTTTGATGGGTGGGTGGGGTTGGATGTATTTAATTGTTCAAAATTCTAGTATTGTTGAGCAGCAGAAGGTTGAACAAAGTTTACCCCCGCATGAGGATGTGGGGGAGCCATGGGTTGTGGAGGACCCAGAAAAGGAAAGTAAGGGTTCTGTGGTGGTGCGGCTCCATAAGGTACATAGGAAGGCATGGCGCTTTCACTAGTACTATAAGGTGACGAGGAGGGGGGACCACTTGTGGTTGGAAGAGGTGGATGTATGGGAGGTGCCGGTGGCGGTCCACTAATGGGTGGAGGTGTAGCAATAGGGTATGGCTGTTGGTAAGGGGGTGGGGGGTAATAAGAAGTGCCCCCATATGCTGGTGGGTATTGAGGGGTCCCATACATCAGTGGTGGTTGGGGTTGTGGACTATGATGCGTGGTGGCACCTATTAGCCCGTCTGCTGAGTGAGACATCCCAGGTTTTTCCTAGCCAAATGGCACAGGGTTTGGAAGATTAGGAAGTACTGTGTACAAGTATCCTGACTGCGCGTAAATGAGGTCATATTGTTGAGCCTTGCTGATGGCTTCCTCTTCGGATTGTGGGAAGGTAGAAGCTACATACTTACCAAGGAGAGCGACGAGCGATCTAAGAAACCAGTCAAGACATTGCTGCTTGGTGGTTTCTGCTTTACACAAACTACATCGCCTATGCCACTCATGAATGTGGTCAGCAATGTGGGTGGATGAGGTCTGTTTGAAGTTGGACAGTAGTTCAAGACCGTTTTCATGGCGGATAGGTAACTGGAAGAAAGTTAGAAAGGCTTTGGCCAAGGATTCAAAGGTCGTGTGGGACCCTGATTTTTCTTCAACATACCATTTGGCTGATGGGCCAGTAAGTGTGCGCTGAAATAATCGCAATCTAACGGAATCTTCCATGATGCTATTAGAAGAACACCATAAATGAAATGTCATGACATGATTGGTGGGGTCATCCCCTACCTTTCCTTCAAACTTTGGTATGTCTGAAGGAAGTTTGGTTGGCATTGCAGGCCATGTGGCATCATGTAATATAGGATCATTAGTGAGCTTGGTGAGATTTGGAATGTTGAGAGAGGCCAAGTATGGCATATGTAGTGGGGTAGGAATGTTAGTTCCAGCCATGGTGTGTTGTGAACCTGACCCTTGATGGGGACTAGGTGGGTTGGCGCTTCCTCCTTGAGAGGAAGTGGGTCCCCTGTTTTCATGTGAAGCAGAGCGAGTGACTGTATGGCCTTGGGGATTGGACCCAAGTAAGGTAGAACCGAGCAAAGCTGATCCTAAGATGGTAGCACTCATAGGAGTGTGTGAAAGAGGTACCAATGAGTGAGTACGACCAGATACTCCCCCTAAGATAAGAGGAAGGTTGAGAAAACATCATGAACGACGGGGGTTCAGTGGTTCCCCTATGATGTCAGACTAATTTGTGTGAAAAAAATGTGTGCAACAAGTGGTGAGCGGAAAATATATAGAACCAAGAGCCTTTTGCTGAAATGATCTTTACAGTATATATATCAAAGTCATTTTGTAATCAGATGTGCATCATACATAAATGAGAAAGAATCATATATGTGGGTAAGAGGGTTTTTTGTCCGCGTGGGGGAATAAAAAAAGAAAGCAAATGCTCGTGTCCTAGCAGACGTAACATCCTTCCTCTCAAATAGCACTGGATCTTCCAATAGTTCTCAACAGTGGGGTCTGAAGTCATTGGAAGAGACACTAGTGAAGAATGAAATAACTGGTTATAATGAGGGGTAGAGGGTGCAATATCCCAAAAGAGCTGGCGATACCTTCCAATAGCCACACAAAATCCATTCAAGGTACGATTGCAACCCACAACCGCCACCTGGGTAGATGTCCTAAAATTGGTCACTAGGTACCTCGGTCCAAGCGCGACATTTAGATTTTCGGCCTAAGAAATGGGTGACGGGCTGGATCCCATCCAAGAGGTGGGTGCCTCAAGGGGGGATGCACAGAACAACCAGACCTCGGCCTTCGACGCTTCATGGGTATCTCCCTGCCTTATGGTGATTGGAATGCTGGACTTGGAGGATTTTGAAAGATCCCTATTTGTCAACTTCTATGTTTGAAATTGTGAAAACCAGATAACGGGGGGTTATTTGGATGCCTACCCCCGAAATCCTACCTAGACTAAAATTTTCTTTTGGTGCCTCCTGTGGAGGACAACTTAGTGAGTTGTTTAGAAAATTTTTAGATGAAGTTGTTTT
>CBVK0101752290.1:0-14988 GCA_900067695.1 Picea abies | reverse complement strand
TCTTTAGGGCACAATTAGGTCTTTGACCAGCCCACCATGAGGATTGAGCTTGGATTTGGTGTCAAATCGACTTGGGAGCCGATCCATTAGTGGTTGGGAAGTCGACCAGTTTCAATAAATGCACTGTTTAGCGGGCGCGCGGGTTTTTCGCCAAACAGTCGCGCCTTGTGCACATATGCGCGCCTTGTACGAAGCTGTTATGTGCATACGCGTGCGCGCCCAGAGGATGTAAAGAACCTTGCAATGTTTTGGCCATTTTGTATAGTTTTGACCCTTTTGCTGTGCTGTGGAGTTAACCTTGTGCCATGAATGACTTCTTTTCTGTTTTGACGATGCAGAGTTCTTGTCGCCACGTGCGGACGAAATTTCAGTGATAACACCTGGCATCAAGCCATATCAAATTCCTTCTTTGCCAAAGCACTACTGAACAACTCTTCTTAAAAAAATCTTTTATAAAGGCCCACGTTCCCTACTCCATTACTGAATGCGTTTACATGCTAGTTGACCCAAAACAGCCCGCATGTACCTACAAAAGCACGAAAAAAGGAAAGTTGTCGATGGAACACACAACTTTGGGTAAGTTAACTAAACCTTCCAGCCATGCATGGCTGAGGGGTCATCCAAATACCTAGCTTCTTCTAGCCTATAAAAGAAGGGTTAGGGGTCCCATTTGGAAGAGGAGAATCATAGTATAGAAACTATACCCATTTGCACATTCCCTTTGTCCCAACCCTTTAGCCATCCTTGTGCAAGAAGATATACAGAGAAAAGAAGTTGGAGGACAGTTGAAGAGGATCCCAGTACCAGGTTCGCGGAGCAGTGGCCAACGTCGACATTGTAAGTTGATTTATTAGAGTTGGTAATAAATAAGTATTTTTCCTGTCCCGCCATATGAGGTGTTCATAGTTTATTGCACACATGTTTGAATCTCTAACCCATTAATATTTAGTTCAAATGCATGTAGAGTTTGTTGTGTATCTTGTGTGAATGTAGGTCATCCATAGAGGAGAGCTACAGTCAAGGAGAAATCAAGTGTGAAGAAGGATTGATATCAAACGTCTGAAAAAAGGTACGCTCACTTAACTATGTATTTTCTTAATAGTAATGGGGATTAGGTCTGGGACGATGGTAGAAAATAGGATTCTTTAGGTCTTTTCTGCATGCATAATTTAACCCTAGATGCTAGTCTGTAGAGGGATTTCCCACTCACAATAGGAGGTTTCAGTAAGTGAAACTTGGTGGAGACTGAGGAGACATATATTAATATAGTTGGTCCAAATTTTAGAATAAGGTATTAAATATTGGACATGTGACATTCTGTACAATTTAGAGGGCATGGAGAAGTTCAGGGTTGTATGTAGAGTTTACACACAACAAAAGGTTATGCTAGTTGTAACTTATAATTACACAAAGCACTAATGTTTGGTCTCCAACTTATATACATCATGTAGCATCTACTTACAGAACACGTTATCCTTGAAGCATTGGTTAACATTGTTGAAATATTGGTGTATGCAATAGAAATGACACCATATTGAACAAACTAAGTAGTATTCCTCATTCATACAACCATTTAACAAGAACACAACAAGTAAACAAAAAAAATAATAGAATTCAAATGTGTAATAAACATAGAGGTGTTGGAATGCACATGAATTTAGATAAACATGGATTACTTTTCATTAGCATGATACACATATAAATACATTATCATGACCTTTTGATTCATCTTCCAAGAGGTCTCATTACTTCACTTGTATTTTCAGGTCCCTATCACTTGTCTTTTCATATTCTTTCAAGTGAGTAACCCTAACTGATTATATTTCCAACATTGCCCCCCTTTATCCGAAGGGGTGTATGTGATTCCAAGTAGAGAGATAAAATCTAGAAGTGGACAAGTGAAATCTAAAAGTGGACATCTGGTAATGATTGAATGTGCTCTCTGAATTTGGTGGTTTTGGGATGACCACAAAACAAATGGCTACTAAAATATTATGTATTCTACTAAATGGTGGTGGTGGTTTAAGGGATGCCACAATTCTTGGAACTTGGCTCTAAGGCTTAATGTGTTAAGACCTAGTCTTAAGATCATATTATCTCATCTTATATTGTATTATGAATTGGATATACTATAAAAGGAGGTTTCCCCCTCGAAGTG
The DNA here is from genome assembly GCA_900067695.1 of Picea abies. NCBI lineage: Eukaryota > Viridiplantae > Streptophyta > Pinopsida > Pinales > Pinaceae > Picea > Picea abies. The sequence goes on along the minus strand of CBVK0101752290.1, from coordinate 12,830 downwards.
GACTATATTCATTGACTTTTTATCATTTTTAAGGCATTCGATCATAACATTTGGTATCAGAGCATCCATCCCAGGGTTTTTCTTCTCCAAGCGAGTAACCTTGGAATTTTTGCTATAACAAGTTTTATGGGCCGATTTAGACAATGAAACGTGGAGATTACTTAGATGACATATCAAGGTACCTATGGTGAAAATTTCATCTTTTGGTTCATTATACTTTAAGAGATATAAGGTTTTTGACTCATTCTAAATTCCATTTTAAGCTAGTCATCTTAGGATTTTCACTATAACTTTTTTTTTGGGAGGTGTTATAACCCTAATTTTCACCAGACATGCTTACCTGGCATCATGCCATCTCAGATTCCTTCTTTTCCAAAGCACTGCTGAACAACTCTTCTTAAAAAACTCTTTTATAAAGGCCCACAAGCCCTACTCCATTACTGAATGCGTGTACATGCTAGCTGACCCAAAACAACCAGCGTGTACCTACAAAAGCACGAAAAAAGGAAAGTTGCTGACGAAACACACAACTTTGGGTAAGTTAACTAAACCTTCCAGCCATGCATGGAGGAGGGTTCATCCAAATACCTAGCTTCTTCTAGCCTGTAAAAGAAGGGTTAGGGGTCCCATTTGGAAGAGGAGAATCATAGTAAATAAACTATACCCATTTGCACATTCCCTTTGTCCCAACCCTTTAGCCATCCTTGTGCAAGAAGTGATACAGAGCAAAGAAGTTGGAGGACAGTTGAAGAGGAGCCCAGGACCGGGTTCGCAGAGCAGTGGCCAATGTCGACATTGTAAGTTCATTTTTTAAAGTTGGTAATAAAGAAGTATTTTCCCCGTCTCGCCATATGAGGTGTTCATAGTTTATTGCACACATGTTTGAATCTCTAACCCATTAATATTTAGATCAAATGCATGTAGAGTTTCTTGTGTATCTTGTGTGAATGTAGGTCAACTGTAGATGAGAGCTGCAGTCAAGGAACAATCAAGTGTGAAGAAGGATCGATATCAAACTTCCGAGATAAGGTACACTCACTTAACTACGTATTTGCTTAATAATAATGGGGATTAGGTCTAGGACGAGGGTAGAAAATAGGATTCTTTAGGTCTTGCCTACATGCATAATTTAACCCTAGATGCTAGTCCGTAGAGGGATTTCCCACTCACAACAAAATTGGCGACGATACTGGGGAAATCTCTAGGGTTTCTGGGAATATTTTTTGGGTATTTTTAAGAACTAGTTTCATTTCCTGTTTTTAAAGTTTTTGCAAAAGTCTGAGCTAACAGAGTTTCTGGTCTTCCATACTAGTTATCTCTATTTCTTTGCTTGACTGTATTTTTTTTCCGAGACCCACAGAGGTACATGCGGCCTGTATAAGGTCTGTACGCATGTACCCGCGCCCTGAATTCTCACAGCCCGTGTGTACACGCTAGCTGAGGAAGTGTCAGTTGCATGTATGATTCCAAAAAAATTATTTTAAAGAGGCAGTCATCCTCTTCCCTATCAAAATTAGTCCTTCTCAGGGGTTTTCTGGAACTCATTCTAGTCTCTGTTTTTTGCAGTTTTGTAGCTTAGGTTTCACCTTAGATTGGTTTTTTTCTATGAAATTTTCCTTCAACTGTTTTATTTTTCTATTAAAGTAAGTTTCTAAGTCTTCAAGAGATTCTGGTTCTCAATACTAGTAGTCTTTTCCAGTGCTTGATTGCTTGTTGTTTCATTTTTTGAAGAGTTGCAGAGGTACACGTAGCCTGTATAAGGCCAGCACGTGTGTACATGCTCTCTGACTTTACACATCTCGCGTGCACATGCGTGTTGTTGAAATGTCAACAGCATGCCTGTAGAGAAATGTTTTGTTTAGGGTAAGGCAATCATCCTTTCCTTTGTCAAGAGTTATACCTCTCAGGTTTTTGGGTCTCTATCATAGCGGTCAATAACTTGGGTTTGATCACAACAATAGCTTTCTTTTTCATTAAAAGATTTCTTCTGTTTCTTATATTTTTAAAGTTATTTTTAGCTTGAAATTTTAAGAAAAATGAGTTGCATTTTGAAAAACAAATTCCCCCTCATGGCCTGGGGGGCCATGAATCGTGCATTCGTCAGTTTCTTTTAGAATCTTTTGTTATTTCTGTTTTGATTGGAAGAAAATATAAAAAAAATTAGTTTGTTAGATCTCTTTCTTTCCTGGAATTTTCTTTGCATTGTTATTTGAAAAAGAAAAGAAATTAGCATAGTGTTGTGTTTTCTTCTCATCTTAAAATCATTTCAAAAAAAAAGAAAAAAGAAAGAAAAAGTAAGAAATATAATCATTCTTTGCCAGTGTTCATGTAAGTTTCATCATTTTTTCGCAAGAGTATTAACACCATCAGTTGCACTACCATACCCTTCTGAGTAAATCAAGCCAGTAAAAAGAACGCTAATTAAAATCAACTAGACTCTATGTTTTATAGGGTTCATCAACTAGTCTAGGCTAGAGCCTTGATTTAGGTTGGAGAGGAAACTCTTCAAGGCTGCAAAACATACATAAGAGTTTATGATAGGGAGTGTCAAATTCCAGTATCATGAAATTTATCTGGGACCCCCCTCTAACACAGGGGCTAAACACGAGGTCGCGTGTGGAAAGGTAGCGGAGATAACCCCTCCAAAGCTGGACCAATTGTAGTGGACAACACATATAGAGGGATTGTCTTGGGATTCCATCGATTGCATTTGCCACAGAGCTTCGTGGGTTTCGAATCCATTCGAGGTCCTCAGTTGTCTTCCAGACCACTTGCCTTCGATAGCCTTGACAGGTTTCGGGCTCGATACCCTGCTCATTGTGGTCTACCCGACTTTCGATTGTATCCACCTGGTGACCGTTCCCGCGCTGGCAACCTAGTCGCCTATTTTTTTTTAGAGACATACACAGGTGACTGCGGGGGTATACTACAGTACCTAGGATAGACATCGGGCCACACTTTGCAGAGTATACCTGGAGGGTGATTTCGTGTTCGAGTTGCACTTGCACTAGTAAGTTGCTCTAGTGTTGGTTGGTGTAACTGTTCTTCCAACTAGTTAGTCGTTTGCTTGATTTTCCTTTAGAAACTTGTAGCGTGTGCTCTGTGCTCCCTAGTTTTCCATAGTGAGTTAGTCAGTCATGGCTTTGGGTCTCTGGCCTAGGGTGGTAGACTGCCCACTCCACTGGTCGTGAGGAATTTTTGTTCTTCCTCTTAGAAATGTGGAGCTGCCTCTTTATAGGCGTTGTTTTGATACCTGCACTGGTTTGCCAGAGTCAGTGTGTGAGACTTTTACGCATTTGAAATATCCCGCAAGGGGAGAACCTCTGCAAAAGATCTTCATGGCTAAAGTTCCTGATGATACCAACCAAGGAACCCCTTCTCAAGAGGATTCTTGTGCTTTTCCCTTCTTCGGAAATGTTGGTGTCCCTTTGATGGCCACTTTGTACATTCCTGGGTTGAATGTGGGACTACTGGTTTGGTTGGGTACCATTCCAAATGTCCCAAATGCTCTTGATGCTTCTCAGTTATGCACCTTAAGTCATGGGCACCTTGTTGATTTTTCTTTGTCAACAAAGTCTTCTCCTCCTCCTTCTCCCACCTCTGGTGAAAGTACAATTACTAGTAATTGAAAGTCTAAACGAAATAGAAAGAGGCAAAATAGGAAGAAGAAATCACCAACCTCTGTGAGTCATGTTGGAGATAGGTAGAAAACCTCTGCAAGTCCCATTGAAGACCAGCACCCAGCCTCTGCAAGTTATGCTGGGGGCACACACCCACCCTCTGCAAGTCATGCTGGGGAAAAATTCCAGTCACTGCTAGTCATACTGGTAATAGGTTTGTAACCTCTGTAAGTCATGTTATTGACCCATCACTAACCTCTGCAATTCATGTTGGAGATGTGCAACCAACCACTGCTAGTCATGCTGGGAGCATTAATTCTGTTGAGAAACCTAGATGGATAGGATGTAGGCCTAAGCTCCCTTGTAAGCTTTGAAAGGGAGATCACCTTACTCATTTGTGCCCTAACATTCCAGAGGTACAAAGATTGTGGTCCCTGTCTGCAAGATCTTCTGATTTTGAGTCTTCTAAGGTTTCCTCACAGTATATTCAACCATTGGTTGAGCAAGTGGTCATGCCAATGTAGTCATCTACTGATCCCACTCCTCTGTTGGGGGGTGAGGTGCCTTTAGACCTTGTAGTCTCTCAGCCTATTCAACCATTGGTTGAGAAAGTGGTCATGCCGATGCAATCATCGGCTGATCCCACTCCTCTTTTGGGGGGTGAGGTGCCTTTAGACCTTGTAGTCTCTCAGCCTATTCAACCATTGGTTGAGAAAGTGGTCATGTCGATGCAGTCATCGGCCAATCCCACCCCTCTTTTGGGGGGTGAGGTGCCTTTAGACCATGTAGTCTCGCAACCTATTCAACCATTGGTTGTGAAAGTGGTCATGCTGAAGAAGTCATCGGATGATCCCACTCTTCTTTTGGGGAGTGACGTGTCTACCGATTATGTTTTTAGCATTTATGGTTCAGTACTTTCAAAACAAGGGGGAAGTCCACTCGTTCCGAGCACACCCCCTCCGAGCCCTAGCATGGTTTCCTTTGATTGGAATGACCTTGTTGAGCCTCATCTTCCTTCTGCCACACCTTTTCAAATAAGGGTTGAATTTAATTCAACAAACATTTATCGATGTATTGTGGATGAAGGAGCCCCTGCAAGTATTTTATCCTCCTCGGTTTGGAAAGTCTTGGGATCTCTCGAGCTTGTGTCTTCTTCACATGAATTGTTGGCTTTTGACAGATGTCCTAGTGAATATGTGGGAGTTCTTCCTCAGTTACCTATCTCGTTAGGTGGGAAGACTGTCCCTGTTGATTTTATAGTGGTGCAAGCCTCGTTAGATTTCAATATGCTTCTCGGGCATGATTATGTATATCCTATGAACGCTGTGGTATCTACGCTCTTCCGGGTGATGCATTTCCCTCACAGTGGAAGCATTGTCACTATCGACCAGTGGCATCTGATAATCACCATCCTAATTCGACATTATTTCAGACTACCCCTTTATATGTTCCTAGTGTTCGCGTAGACTCTACCCTGCCATGGGTTAATTATGTGGCATATTATCCTTGGTGTTCAATTGCTTATGAGCAGAAACCTGTGCAATCATGTTTTCCTTCTCGAGACTAGGAATTAGCAATTGATCCATTGGTGTATCCAATGGGGGCATGGGAGCCCTTGCTTACCCCTCTTGGTCCAAGTGGGCACGAGTATCCTTCTAAGTCTGATCTCGTTGTTAGTAGATCCTCAAGCCCTCATGATCATGATTATTTGCTGATAGTCTCTACCAGTCCTGGTCAGTACCTCCATCATCATATGTAGTATGGTCAGTTTAGTTCACCCATTGGGACTGCCGACCCTCATTTGCATGATTTCTTAGATTTTGAATTGCCTTCAGATGAGGCTATCCTTGAAGCCATGATTATGGTTTCTATCTTGTAGGAGGACTTACACCGTGGTTTATGTTTTCTTCCCTTTTGGGAGACTTTCCAAGTTGATTATTGAAGACACTCCTGGTCTGCGCCTAGCAGTAGGCTCTACCTGAACCAGTTTCATACATGAGTTATAGCCCCCATTGGAGTCTTCTTTAAGCCCTTTTCAGACTCCCTAAAGATGAAAATATTTTCGAGTGACTTTGTTTCTTCACACTCGTTAAATTGCTCCAGAAGAACGTTCCTTACACGGGTCTTATTTTAATCCATTTTTAGACCCTCTAAACATGAAAATATTACCGAGCGATCTTGTGGCCTTTCATGCTCATTAAACTGAAATTTGAAGTCATGTCTGTCCGGCGGTAGTTTACCCCTTTTTTGGTTCGGATGATCAACTGTACGAACAAAGGTATACTCTTTGGAACTTCAGTTTTCTAGAAGAGTACTCTCAGGTATCATTTTAACCTTTTTTCGGGCCTGGGGGACTAAATTTATGAAAAAGGAACCCCCACAGAGTGCATAGTTAAGCTCTTTTCAGACTCCCTAAAATTGAAAAGATCATCAAGTGACCTTATTCCCTCACACTCATTAAATTGGTCCAGAAGAACATTCCTGACGGAGTCCATAGTTAAGCTTTTTTCAGACTCCTTAAAAATAAAAAAATGGCCGAGTGATCTTGTCTTTATCACACTCATTAAAATGGTTCTAAATAGACGTCTTGTCGGTGCTAGTTTACCCCTTTTTCGAACCGACTAGATTACCTTTGAAAAAGGTACCCCAATAGAGTCTCCTTTTACATTTTTTCAGACTCTCTAAATATGAAAAACCACCGAGCTTGCCTTCCCTGGGCTCGTTAAACTTACATCGAAGGATGGTACCATTGTGTGTTTTGTTTACCACGTTTGCATACCTGTGTCTTTGGTCTAAATGTCGGCTCCATGTTGCTCTCAATTGAACCATCTGAAGCATACCTTATACGCCAACCTTGTAGCACTTTGCCTATGTGTCTTAACACCTTTGGCCCCGGAAGGATTTTTCCCGAGAGTCATTGCTTTGACCATCAGTCTTGTCCTTGGGCCTTGAACTTGTATGTTTGTAACACTCATTCCTCCATTGTAACGTAACATTCTTTTATTCTTTTTTCCAAAATCATTGAAAAAGACAAAAAAAATTCAAATATACCCCAAAAAGAGGAAGGGAAAAGTATTTTCTTTATTGGTATCACAATAAGTTTCCCTTGGATAAAGCACATCTGTCCGTTTTTTCGTCAAACTATGGGATTAAATATGACCTTAGGAAGTTGTTCTCGCTACATAGAGCCATGTCCTCCTCTGTTTGGCTATTCTTCCAAACATATGGAGAGTTTGCGTTGCCTCCTGCCTCATAAACTTATGATTAATGCTATGCTTCCTGAGTCTCATCATTTGTCATGTTGTTGTCCAAGGGAAGTTTTTACCAAGCCCTAGTCGGCCCCTCTGCAGTTTTTATTTTTCCTTAATACTCGACCATATTGAACATCCAATCAAGTCTTTGTTCGAAATCAATGAAGCCTTCAGTCTGATCATCAAGATTCTATAGTCCATGATTGACGAGCCGTCGAAGACCTCTGGGTAGTGAATTCGTACACTCATATTACACTCCTACCCGAGTTTTGAAGATTTTGAAGTTGTTGCTCAAGCTCTAAAGACCTCATCTCCAACCATCAGGCCTTATCAGCTTCTAAGAATATGGATACTCTACATGTATATATTTTTAATTTTGAGATGTAGCTCCACTGTGTATTGTTCGTGGATACACTTTATATAAGTTATATGACATGGATCTACAGTGTATTTGATTGGTATCCATGAGTTTATTCTATCCCGAGCATGGGTATGCCCGCCTCGATGAGACAGTTGTTATTTTGCAGACAACACCTCCCGATTCATGGTCCCTAGGCTCACTTTTTCGGCACATCGGTGAAGATTGTTAATGTATTTCAGCCATTAGATGCTCTTCTGACCTCACACATTAGGGGGCATCTATTATAACCCTAATTTGCACCAGACATGCTTACCTAGCATCAAGATATCTCAGATTCCTTTTTTCCCAAATAACTGCTGAACAACTCTTATTAAAAAACTCTTTTATTAAGGCCCACATGCCCATCTCCATTACTGAATGCGTGTACACGCTAGTTGACCCAAAACAGCCCGCGTGTACCTACAAAAGCACGAAAAAAAGAAAGTTGTCGACGAAACACACAACTTTGGGTAAGTTAACTAAACCTTCCAACCATGCATGGCCGAGGGTTCGTCCAAATACCTAGCTTCTTCTAGCCTATAAAAGAAGAGTTAGGGGTCCCATTTGGAAGAGGAGAATCATAATATATAAACTATACCCATTTGCACATTCCCTTTGTCCCAACCCTTTAGCCATCCTTGTGCAAGAAGAGATATAGAGCAAAGAAGTTGTAGGACAGTTGAAGAGGAGCCCAGGACCAGGTTCGTAGAGCAGTGGCCAACGTCGACATTGTAAGTTGATTTATTAAAGTTGGTAATAAAGAAGTATTTTTCCCGTCCTGCCATATGAGGTGTTCATAGTTTATTACACACATGTTTGAATCTCTAACCCATTAATATTTAGATCAAATGTATGTAGAGTTTGTTGTGTATCTTGTGTGAATGCAAGTCAGTTGTAGAGGAGAGCTGTAGTCAAGGAGAAATCAAGTGTGAATAAGGATCGATATCAAACGTCCGAAATAAGGTACGCTCACTTAACTAAGTATTTGCAAGTGTGATCTAGATGTGTTGGTAAGGGGTCATAGAAGCTCATGACAGGAGACTCCTCATGTTCTCCCTACCAACTAGGTAAAAGTAGTTTCAACTTTTGCAAATTTCAATTTATGCAAGAGTGTTTAATTTCTGCAAGTGTGATCTAGACATGTTGGTAAGGGGACATAGAAGCTCGTGAGAGGAGACTCCTCATGTTCTCCCTACCAACTAGGTAGAAGTAATTTCAATTTTTGCAAATTTAAATTTCTGCAAGATTAGTTTCAATTTCTTCAAGTTTGATCTAGACATGTTGGTAAGGGGACATAGAAGCCCATGAGAGGAGACTCCTCCTGTTCTCTCTACCAACTAGGTAGAAGTAATTTCAATTTCTGCAAATTTCAATTTCATGCAAGAGTGTTTTTTTTTTTTTGGCAAGTATGATCTACATGTGTTGAGGGTCATAGAAGCTCGTAAGAGGAGACTCCTCACTATCCCTGCCAACTATCAAGAACGTTTTAATTTCCGCAACTGTGAAGAGTATTTTTTTTATGTTTTAGCAAGAGTGTTTTTTTAAGTTTTTTCATTTTGATTTGGGTGTTGTAAGAATCCTTTTTTTTTTTTTTTCTAACATGATTTAACAACGAATTTAAGCTTGGAAAAACTCACTCAGATCCTAGCAAAAGTTGGGGTCTTATCTTCTTTGGAAGAAGAGATCTTGACAACAACTGAAAGCCTATTCACTTCTCCTGAGGAAAACACAAAATCAACATATGAAGGACCTTGCACATTTAATGAAGAACCATTAGGTGTGCAAGAGATCGAGGAGGATAGCGAGGAGGATAGCGAGGAGGATAGCGAGGATCTGCAACATGATATGAGTAAGACAAATTACACCTACGAAATCCTGATCGAACACTGGTTTCAAGCAAGTACTAGGTTAGATTCATTTAGTTTTTCTTTTTCTTTTTTTAATTTATAGTTTCAACCGCTAATTTCACACATTCATACATATTCCCCACTGTCAATTGCTAAATTGAAAGATAACATTTTTTTATTACTGTTGAGTGCATGGCTACATTAGCTGTTTGATTACACGTAACTAATCTCTCATTTATAATTCTTATAGTGTATGTAGGGTTTTATTTTCAAGTTTTTTATTTTATTTAGAATAAGTATGCTCTCCTCCGCGCTTCGTGCGATCGCAAGGATTAGAGAGTAGGATGACTGATTGGTTGATCCCAGGAATATGAATTAATTGATGAAACAATTTTTTTTGCCTAATCTACTTTTCGTCTTCCATTTGCTGGTAAATTTTTAATAAGCTTGCGAAATAAATTTTTATTTTATTCTTTATTTTGAAAACATAATAGAAAAATAAATAAATAAATGAAAAATTGCACACCCTCCATCTGCAATAAAACAATAAGTACATTATATATAATAATAATAATAATAATAATAATAATAATAATAATAATAATAATAATAATAATAATAATAATAATAATAATAATAATAATAATGGAAATGAATAAGATCTACAATCTATGTAAGAGGCAGGTGACATATAATATTGTTTTTAAAATTTGGTCTGGTTTGCACGCCATATTCTTTCTCTTGCCCCTTATCCTATAAGAAATAACCCTGCAAGCAACAAAATATCATGAATAAACATAAACCACCACATAAATCGAACAAATAAACAACTTGTGAGGGTCTGCCCATCAATAATTTGATTGCTCCTCTCCTCACTTTAAAATACATAGGTCGAAGTCAGTCAATCAATATCTCAATAACTCGGTTTGACCAGCCTTCACTAAGCACATGACTCTAATTTATCTGATCAAAATGAAATTGTTTATCACTATTCACTATTTCCACTGTGCATGAACATATGCTTGCATATTGCTTGCGCACCATAATGAAAATGAAGAGAACAATGCTGAATGAGATATGCAGCATTCACCCGGCTGAATGAATCAATACTTGGAGTTGGAGCTACTGCTTAAACTCGATCGAATGTAATTGCACACGATTGGTACACAAATTGAATGGAAAATTTGGACGAGATGAAGGCGCACGCTCCAACAACCTTGCTGGAATAACTGATTAAAAGAAATGGCCAGGTAAATTCATGTTGAGAGGGATTGACCAGGTAAGTAGAACCGTTTTTTTCTCAGCATATCCCCTGAAATCCGTCTTTAGATTCATATTCAACCGAACAAAGAATTTTTTGCCGGAGGTTGCCAGACTAAATCCCATTTTCGTTGATTTCTTATTAATTTGATTTGCAACATATTCTTGCCAATCTATATTTAATTAGAAACGATCCTTTGAAGGAGATAAACCTATCATTTTAACTGTCCCATATATATTTGTTTTTATTCAAGCGACCCGCATTTATACATCCGGATTTTGAAGAAGAGATAATTATAGTTGGTTCCAACTTTGATTGGAATTTATCTGGCCATTTTGTTCTATAATAATTGTTGGCAATCAATGAATATTTGGTACTATCTCCAAACTGTCAGCCTCCATGTTAGGTTGTTGCACTTCCAAAAAAATTGAAAACGATTATCGAAGCCCCTGCTCACCATGAATTAGAATCAAAAGAAGTATTCGATTATGATGAATGGGCACCTTCCGCTCGCGTTTTCGATTCTCACCCCTGCCCAGATCCGTCAAATACCGAGAATCTCATTCTCATTTACATAGATGGAATATACGATCTCTTCCACTTTGGCCATACCCAATCTCTGGAGCAGGCCAAGAAATTGTTCCCGAACGTGTATTTGCTGATGGGATGTTGTAGCGACGCAGTCACACACATGTACAAGGGAAAGACAGTGATGCCTAAAGCCGAATTCTATGAATCCCTTGGCCATTACATATGGGTGGCCGAGGTTTGCTAATAAGAGACATCGTAGAAGAAATCATCGGAACGATCAACCTTTCCACACACAATGTCCTCCTCCCCTTGATGATATCTTTAGAGCCATCCTGCTACGATATGATGAATAATTTCAACTCATGCTGAAGGATCTACATCAACCTCTTGACAGAGATAGGATAGAGTCTATAGCTTGGGACAGAATAGAAAAATGTCATGCTGTTTATTTGTGGGAATGTAGTTATTGTTGCCAGCATCCTCAAAAAGATCCCCAAAAATCTCTTCAAATTTCTACCAAGTTATGGTACTCCTAAAACATATGTTTGCAAGGAATGTCACAACACGCATAAAATTTCTATCAGAAAACAAAGCAATGTTTCAAAACAGAGACGTAAAATCACAGTGATCGATTTACAAAATGTCTAACAAGTACGACGTTGTTCAGCAGTTGGTTTCTTTCCATATCATGGTTATTTGCTCCTTATATTGTCAATCCATCTGGGTTTGAGTGGCAGAAAACTGTGCAGGACTTTGACGATTGGACCACTTGGATTCTCTACAAAGGTGGTGTTGGAGTGAAAGCAGAAGAGAGCTGAGAAACTTGGTGGGATGAGGAGCAAGTACACATTCGCACATTGAGGGGAAGAATTTTTTAGACAACCCTTAGCTTATGGGTTTTTATCTTTCAATATGGCATTGTGTACAAGTTGCATGCTACTGGAAAATCAAATAATCCATCGGTGTATGGTTTATCTTGGCTTATACTGGTTGCTATCATTTTGATTTTCCAGGTATTCACATTCAACAAAAAGATATATGTGAAATTTCAGTTAATGGTGTGATTTATTCAGGGGGATACATTTATAGCAGTAGTAATGGGGCTTGTAGTCACAGTTGCTATACCATCGTTGTCACGATGATATTTTCTATGCTTGGTTTTCTTTCTCCTTCCAACCGTGGTAGATTAATGACAACTATGGTTCTATTGTGGATGTTCATGGGTTTGTTTTCTGGCTACTCTTCTGCTCGGTTATATAAGATGTTCAAGAGCTCAGAAACACACTAAAGACTACTTTCACGTTTCCTGGAATTGTTTTCTGCATTCTCTTTGTATTAAATGCATTGATCTGGGCTACTTTGGCTACAAGAAACTTGCAAACCTACAATTGAAGATCCAGTGAAAACAAGCAAAACTCCCAAGAAAATTCTAGAACAGGCTTGAGATCATGATTGTTCTTTGCCACTTCTAGATATGCAGTGAATATTATCACTGGTGGTGGAGAGCATATCCAACTTTAGGCTCTTCAACACTATACTTGTTTCTATAAGCAATATTTTACTTCCTCACGAAATTGGAGACTTTAGTTTGCCTGATTGTCATTTTGCCAAGGTCAAATAGTCTTCAGGTTGTCAGAGTACCAAACTATCCTTCCATCATTGTCTCAGAACTGATTGGATCTATGGTTGTGCATGGTGGCCTACACTACAGGTATATGAAAGTTAACATGCATGCATTGTTTGTTTTTTTTTTTTTTTTATTTCTTTTGTTTTATTATAAAACAATTATAATAACAAAAAAAAAATTGTTTGTTTTATATAAACCATTTGTTTTTTTTTATTCTTTTGTTTTATTATAAAACAATTAAAATAACAAAAAAAAAATTGTTTGTTTTATTATAAACCATTTATATATATATA
>CBVK0101752289.1:0-11210 GCA_900067695.1 Picea abies | reverse complement strand
CGGCATTCCTGCTGAACCGCTCTTCCGATCTCACCTGAGTGCAGATTTGCCATCATGAATTGAAATTTTAGCAATAAGCCTTTAGAGAAGTGTACTTCCCCAAATTATGTTACTTATTGACCTTTTGCAGGACAAATGACATGCATGCTAACATTGGCATCAGCCATTAAGCTCAATTAAATTTTATCTATTTAAGATTATAATAATTTACAAGAAACTAACCATTGAACTCTACTTATCTGGTTTGACCAATGAGGGTAAGAGAACTCATTATGCAGCAATTGCAGATAGTTTCACCTCAGAAAGCTCTAGAATCTAAAACCAATGCTCTCATCAGCAATTTACGTAGAAATTTGCATATTTGGTACTCAGAAGCATATATGGAGCTAATAGATATTAAAAAAATTATCAGAAGTGCTCCGGCAACTACAGCTAGCTCTCTGCATAGTCGTAAAAAAGAAACAATAAAAAAGAGACCAGAGAAGCCACAAGTTGCAACCATTATAGCCAAGCAAAGTGATCCAAACTCGGACCGGACTGGATACAGAAAAGCCAATATCTTGAATTGGACCAAAACCAAAGAAAACCATAAAAAAATGCTCAAACTAAAAAAAACCATAAAATATTCAAATTTTATTAAATGTATATATATTCATGTACATCAATGTAAATCCAAACCATTAGACACTAAATATGCAAAGTTTGCAGATGTATATACTATATAGCATGTAAGGGTGAATATAGCAAACACAGCACAGAGTGTGATACATATCTAAACCAAAATACCTAAACCAAAAATGCCATACTACAACAAATCCCAACAATGTATCAAAATCATCCCCAAGACCAACAATGACAAAGATGAAGGTGCTTCAGATAAAGATAAGATAGAATGGTTTGACTATTGCTGTAAGGAAGAATCTTCCAGGGCTAGGCAAACTGAGGGCTAGATAGCTATTTTATCCCTCATCATCACAAAGTAATGATGTACAAGCATTTATCATATGCTACAATTCTACAATCCCCCAATCCACGAGATGTGGAAGACCACGCTTGCACTGTTTTATTTCATATAGTGTTGAAATGCTGAAAAACTATTAAGTTTGTTGAAACTGGAAAAACATCTCAATTTTTACTTTCTCCATGTGAGGTCCTAGAAGTCTAAGACCATGACCAAACATCATGAAATAGGGTCTCACTTTTAACGTTTAATGTTAAAAATTTAAGTTAATGAAAGTAAATTATAAGGTAAATATATGTCCTAGGAGTTTGAGACCATTACCAAACATCCTAAAATGGAGGTTCCACTTTCAAGGTTTAATGTTAAAAATTTAAGTTAATGCTGATATTTACTTTATACTTATAATTTACTTTCCCCCCAGATGGGGTGGTAGGGAAGAATTAAATGAGCCATGAATATGGCCAGCGTATTCAAGGAACCATCCAATGCTCGCCCCTCAAAGCACCACACGGCGAGTTCTCCTGATTTCCGTATCCAGAAAGCAGTTAATATGGAAGGCGCTTGGGTGTGGGAGGTTCATTCCCCTCGATTGTTTGTAATTGGCACTGTGACAGATATGGCCAGAGCATTAAAAGTCTCGTCCACTGCTCGCCCCTCGAAACACCACACGGCGAGCTCTCCCAATCTCTGTATCCAAAAGGCATTTAATATGGATGGCACTTGGGTCTTGGAGGTTCATTCCCCTTGAGTGTTTGTAACTGGTATTGTAATGGATCTGTCCAAGCTCGCAAAGGCGCGCACTTGGGATATGAATGCAACACAAGTCGAAGGGACGCAAAGCTGGGCTGCAGATAGAGGTCTTTATGGATACTGCAGGTCACTGCCAAGAGGTATTCAGAACCACTCCAGGCATTCTCCAGTTGCTCTGTGTGTCCTCTGGTTTTTCAAGATCCCTCTGGTGCCCTAGGTGCGCTCCCCAATTCATTGTTGAGCCCTTCGGTCCTGTGCGCATACATGGCTAGAGGAGGACCTGGTCGTAGGGGCCGCTAACGAAGAGGCTGGCTTCCCACTTCACGAGCTCAGCAGGATACAGAGGCGTCGGCCAATGCTTTCAGGGTACACACGCCCCCGGAGATTAGAGTGGAATTGGAAATAGTGGGCTGCGGAAGCCAATGTTTGATTGGACTGCAACTTCGTCCTGGACGAGGAAGTGGATGCCAAACTCTATCCATAGATTCCAGACACGAGTTCATCCCGAACCAGAGAGACGAAATATCACAAAACAATAGACCTCTATTGGCACATAAAATCTCTCCTGGGTGAGATGCTGGCAGACAGGAACGTCGCTCATAGTGAGGTCTTGATACAAATGGAATATATACAACTGCAAATCCGGGCAGTGGATTCCAAAATCACTCTTCTAGCAGAAAAAACAGTGGGTCTAGACCTCACCAAGCCGCAACAAAATCACCATCAGGTTCCTGAAGATGTGGCCGACCATCACCCAATTTAATTTCTGAATGTTTAGCTTACTAGTTTTTTGGTACTTTTACTATACAAGCCAGACTAGGCTGGCCATCTACCAGTTTAGATGTCGGATCTTAGGGCAATGGTATCTTAGTTTTTGCCATTTTGCACATAGCACTTAGTCTTACTTTTGCTGCTCAAAGACTATTAGAATCAAGAAACTACTATTTTGATACTGGTCAGGTTTCCCGAGTGGCAGGCCAGCAGCACAATCAATGTAATATCTACTTCTGTTAATATGAAAATGTTACTGGCTAGCTTACAAAAAAAAAAATTACTTATAATTCACTTTCATTGCTGTTGATATTTACCTTATAATTTTCTTTCGTTAACTTAAGAATTTAATAGTGAAAGTTAAATAGAAAATTAAAAAGTTATTTTGATTTCTACTTGAAATAGCAAAAATACTTTTTTTTCTTGGAAAAGAAAGGGAAAACCCGATAAAGATTCTCTTGACTGACAACGGGCAAATAAAGCATGAAAGTTCATTAAATAATCTTGCATTAGGGTTTAGAAGGGGAGGAACATTTTTTAGGGTTTTTTCTTTTTTTTGAGTGTTTTTTGCGGCAATAGAGCTGCAGGTCAGACCGGTTCAGGGCTATTGAAACCCACTAGTTCAATCAGTTTGGAGCCCAAACCAGCTGGTTCGGCCAATAACCAGCCCCTGGTCCCAGTTCAATCTATTTTCAGAACCAAATCGGTTTTTAATGAAAACAGTATGACCCAACCACTTTTCAGTGGACACAGTATGAACTGACTAGTTCAGACCAGAACCAGTCAATTCCAATAACAGTGAATTGTAGTGAATGCGTAACACTTTAATAGATGACATCACACTAGTTCAAAATGTTGAAGAGTCAAAACAATCTTGTAATGTCAATAATCGAAAATGGCCAATAGCAGAAAGTGCACTAAAAACTGCCAAGTTCTATGGTAACCACACTAGAATGCAAGGTGAATCATTTGTTTTGTGGCTAACTTGTCTTTGTATTGTTGAGAAGAGAGACTAATGAACAAGAGGGGATTCCATTGTTTCCCAGTTTTCACACTCCTTTGTGAGGATCAACCCAGATTCTGCATAAATTTATTCCTGAATCTGCAACTCCAAAAACCTTAAGAGTGACTACTTCAACTTTTCAAGGAAACCTTAGGATTCCTTGGAAAAAGACAAATCCAATCAAAATGAGTTAACATTTGATCCACACCATAACATCCATACAACTATTGCACAATTCTGATGACCAATTAATCTATAAAAGAAAACAATGTCAACGGGGCTCGGTTGATTGGTAAAGCAGAAGTGTTATTATTCTGCCACCAAGATTCAAACCCTCCCCCAAGAGGAATGTTCACCCTGCATAGGCCACTTGTGGTTGGATCCAAGGGCAAGTCCTAAACAAATTTGGCGAAATAGATCCCCCCAATCGCAGCAACTTAACCAAAGGATTGCTTTCACAAATCCACTTGTTCATATTGATCAGAAACCTCTATAAAAAAATAAACAAAACAACAGTTGCAGTCCAGATATAAGGAATCAGGATTAATCTCCGAGCATCCAGAAGAAGATAGAGTTGCTCCTAAAGTATATATACAAATCTAAAACATGTGATAGCACTCCAATAACCCAATAATTGAACAAGTCGATATAGCTTTCCATGTTCAAATTGAGGAGACTTTGACTATCTTGCCGATGATGGGTGATCTCCAAGTAAAGTCATATGCAAACGAACCAAATAGTTTCATTACAACTTCGATGAGTGCAAAGGCCTCTATATGCCAATATGCCTTCAAAATGACTCATTACAGCACTTATCCAAATGGTGGATTGAGCAACCAGACCTCACCCTAAATGAGTCAATGCAAACCTCAATATGTGCCTGATTATACCTGTCCAACAATCCACAGAAGAGGTGCAACACTATGAGCAATTGCTTATAGACTAAACCCCAATACAGAAAGGGCAACACAAATGTGTACCATTTACCCCATTCCAAAGAACTGGCATGCAATACAAAATTGATTTCACCACAATGTAGACTATACTGAAGTATTTATTTCACCAATTCTCTCAACCATAGTCATATCCTGGGACGTAAAGCTATCCCTTCAGTTTGAATTGCGAAAAATCTCCTGCAGCATCTGTCATTATGTCATGACCTTTTGCTCTAGTAATTTCTCTTCTACACGCATTTAACGTGCTTGTGCAATGTTGGTTCAGTTGTATTTGCTCCAAGGTCATTAACAGACTAGCTCGTATCCTTTGGGCACTTAATTGTTTGACAGTACGTGCTTCCTATTGATGTATTAGCATCGGACAGGTACTTCCACAGAGGCTCGGTGTCTAGCATGTGGAAGTCGTCCTTGTAACCTCTCAGAAAACCTTAGGAAGTTCACTTTATGTGTTAATTATTAAAGTGAATGATCTTTTAATTAATTAAGTTAGATGCCTAAGTTTTGGAATTAGTAACTTAAGTGAGCGTTGATTAAGTCATAGCCGTTAGATCTAAAGTGAAGGTGAGATTAGATCTTAGCCTTTGATCACTTTCGAGATCTAGGGTTCGTGATTGGTTTGATCAAATCTCAATGTAATAAAAGGCAGCCTAGGTGAGAGGATGAGACACACTGAGTAGAGAGTGAGGAGATTTCATTGAGTGGGTGAAGAGAATTCGTCCAAGTGTGAGTGGGCAGGGCTAAGGAAAGGCACAAAGGGGCAGCGAGGGAGATAGCAGCCAAGTGGGCTAGGTTATCGCTGCATTGGAATTCCTCTAATGGGCCATTATCCCAGGAAGGGAGCCCAAGATTAATAAAAGAAGATCGGGTTTTCTCGCAAGGGTTTTTCCAGGGGTGTTTACCCGAGTATCTTGTGCAATGTGTGATTGGTTTATGTTTTTACGCTTCCGCTGAATTTATCGTTGAGTAACCTAGTTGTGCTTTAATTCAATAAATGTGTTTTATTCAGAATTAACTGCCAGGTGCTAGGTTTACAGGAAAATCAAAAAGGTATCAAAGCTTGGTCTCTGACGGAAGCCAGATTTGCAAAAGGCAGAGATTTTCTTTTTTGCAGTGGGAATTTTTTTTCTCAAATCTATTGAAGGGTAAAGACAAAACCCATAATTTAAAAAAAAAATTAAGAACATTGTACGACAACATCCGTACTGAAGATTTGACTGTATGAATCGTACGAGTTGTGACTGCAGAAAAGATCGAGGTTGATCGTGAGTTGTGTGAGGTGTGAAGATCAGGCTGAAGTGTATTGTTGCAGAAGATTACCACACAGATCGAGTTGTTTTGCTAAGTGAATGGTCGAACAGTAGCCGGATTAGACTTGGAGGCTGCTTGGGCAAAGGGTGCAGTCGTCGTGGAGATAAGAGGACGCAAGCAATGGATAGATCCGTTGGAGACTGACTTCAAATCGACGGGTGGAGGTTAGGCGAGGGGTGGCACGTTGTTGCAGTTGTCAAAGTGCAGCCAGCCGCCATCGTGTGAGGATCCAACAACAAAAAGAGATGGTGATCGAGCTAAAATCTAGGTGCACGAAAGAGAAGGTTAAGCTCTGTTGGAGCTAAGTGCGTGGAGATAGCCAGCAGCAGAGGTGTGACTAGCAAAAGGCAGGTGCAGGGGACAGAAAGCAGTCACGCAGGTGTGAGCAGGGGCATGGACACAACGTTGGGCAGAGTCATGAGGTAGCAAGTGCGGAAGGTACAGTCGTCGGGTGGTTGTTACAACCGCTAGAAAAGAAGTAAACCATGGGCTTTGGAGAGAGGTAGCGGCTACTGCAGTTTCCAACTGGGAGAGGCCACAGGCTAGGCCGAGAAGCATCCATTAGCCAGCAAGACAAGCCGACCATCCAAAGAACCGCCCAGCGGTCGAGCGGAGGGTCCGGGTAACCCCCGGGCAGCGGGCAGGTGCCCTGGGCAACGGGCAGGCAGCCTGGGTAGCAGGATGAGATAGTCGGGCAATGTCCAGAAAGGCCTCGGGCAGCAGTAGGAAGCTGCAGGCAACCTTGGGAAGGGGTCCAGGCAGCGGACAACAAATCAAGGTAGCGGGTAGCAGGACCAAGCAGTAGGTTCGAGAAAGCCAATTTTGAGTTTTTCAACAGGTTGCAGAGATGGCCGCATCTAGTTTGCAATTCGAAGACAGGTTGGATGGGGTGTCCAACTATAGTCCTTGGAAGTAGAGGATTATGTTGGTGCTGATGGAGAATGACATTTGGGAGTTTGCCAACTCCATTGTGACCCCACCAGCAGAGATCCAAAAGACCCATTCGACCATAATCTAAAGGACGTGAAAGCCGGGAGGATAATCCTAAACGGATTGAAGGATCACTTGATCCCTCATTTATCAAGAAAGAACTCAACCAGGGACATGTGGGAGGCTCTGAAAAGCTTGTTTCAGAGCAAGAACGAGAATCGCAAAATGGTGTTGAGGGAGAAGCTCAGGGACACAAAGATGACAAGATCAGATACGGTGACGATTTATCTCACCCGGATCCGACAAGTTCGAGATGAATTGGCAGCAATTGGGGAAGCAATGGATGACTCAAAGTTGGTGAGGACAGCGCTCAAAGGATTCACGAAGGAGTGGACACCATTCATTAAAGGAATCGTGGCACGAGAGAAGCTCCCTGATTGGTCAAGGTTGTGGGATGACTCCGTTCAAGAGAAACTTCGCGATGAAGAACTAAATGGAGGAAACTACAAGAATGTTTATGCAAACGTTGCTCTTGCCAGCCAGGTAAAGAAGGGAAAGAAGATTGCCAACGAAGACGGCAAGAAGAAGAAGGACATGAGCAAAGTTAAGTGCTTTGTATGTCACAAGTTTGGGCACTATGCAGGTCAATGTCCGAACAAGAAGAAGGGGGGAAACGAGACGCAAATAGAGGTAGTTGCGTCGGCAAAAACTCAAATGGACGAGTTTTCCAAGCAGTTTGAGCAGTCAGAGCTCTTACTTGTTTCCTAGACTACCTTGGGCACCATATCAACTGGTGCATGGTTAATAGATAGTGGAGCCTCATGTCATATGACAGGAGCACAAGAGGCGTTCGAGAGCTTCACAAAGTCTGACTCGGATCTGTATGTGGAACTTGGTATGGGGACCAAGCATGCAGTGCAGGGATCTGGAACAGTGCCATTCTCAATGGAATCAAGAGGCATATTGAGAGTGACAAATGTGCTATGGGTGTCAGAACTCAAGAGGAGTGTGCTCTCAGTCTCAGTGATTGAGAAGAAGGGATATGAGGTCTTATTCTGAGATGGACAAGCGTTGATCATGCCCAGAGGATCTAGCTCGTACAAAGTAATTGCCTTTGGACTTAGAGAGAGCAACCTGTATAGGCTAAAGGGACAACCTATGTGAGCAATGGCAAGCAACAGCAGAGTGGCAGAGGACAGGGAGCAAGTAGCTCTAAAGGTTGAGCAACTCAGAGGGAGTCAGCCTTCAAGTTCAGATGGAAAGGAGTAGCCTTCCAAGGTTGTCCAGAAGAAGTCATGGTACAAGATAACCATGTAGGATGCTCAGGAGCAAGAGGCTTCTAGGAGCATGATCAGAGGAAAGTCTTCATATATAGGTATGAGCGAGATGGCTAGAATAGATTTCGTGTCAAAGGGAGCATCCAATCAGGGGGATTGGAGAGCTGGCAAGGTAGCAGATCTGATAGTGAAGATAGAGCCACCTCCAAGTGGCAGAAGTCCTTCCTCGCTAAGAGGGAGTGTTGATGTATTAGCATCGAACAAGTATTTCCACAGAGGCCCGGTGTCTAGCATGTGGAAGTCATCCCTGTAACCTTTTAGAAAACCTTAGGAAGTTCACTTTATGTGTTAATTATTAAAGCGAATGATCTTTTAATTAATTAAGTTAGATGCACAAGTTTTGGCATTAGTAACTTAAGTGAGCGTTGATTGAGTCATAGCCGTTAGATCTAAAGTGAAGGTGAGATTAGATCTCAACCTTTGATCACTTTGGAGATCTAGAGTTAGTGATTGATTTGGTCAAATCTCAATGTAATAAAAGGCAGCCTAGGTGAGAGGATGAGACACATTGAGTAGAGAGTGAGGCGATCTCATTGAGTGGGTGAAGAGAGTTCATCCAAGTGTGAGTGGCCAGGGCTGAGGAAAGGTGCAAAGGGGCAGCAAGGGAGATAGCAGCCTGGTGGGCTAGGCCTATCGCTGCATTGTAATTCCTCTAATGGGCCATTATCCTAGGAAGGGAGCCCAAGATTAAAAAAAGAAGATATGGTTTTCCCGCAAGGGTTTTTAGGGTGTTTACCCGAATATCTTGTGCAATGTGTGATTGGTTTATGTTTTTATGCTTCCGCTGAATTTATCGTTGAATAACCTAGCTGTGCTTTAATTCAATAAATGTGTTTTATTCAGAATTAACTGTCGGGTGCAAAGTTTACAGGAAAATCAACACTTCCAAATCCCACTGCACTTTAGAAAGGATCTGATATTTTTGACATAAAATATGAATATCAAAACTTTCCACTAAAGCCTCTCCCGGTTACCCCTTTCCTTTTATAAAATGTGTGTTTGCATCCAAGGACGTCTCAGTAGTAAATACCAAATAAGAACATTCTTCCGTTCTGAAAAGCTCCTCCCAAAGTTGCAACCAAGCATTTCAGTTCTTTAAGTTCAGTTAATTACGCACAATTGTCAAAATGTATAGTTGAGCTGATTCCACATTGATTGCTATGCAGATCTAGACTAAAAGTGAAAGATCATTTGGTGTTAACCAAACACGCAGAGGGCGTGTCTGAGCCGACACTTGTATGGGCAGGGTTGCCCTCTCTTCAAGGCACGCAGAGGCAGACTACAGGACTTTAATTGTTCACCGCCCTCTTCCTACGGACATTATTGGATTCTTTTGGGAAGGTTGATTTAGATCTCCCACCAACGGTGAGAATGTGGAGTTATGTTTGAGCCCCCAGCTTCGCCAGATAAAAATCAAAATCAAAATCACATGTATATCTCATGATCACTATAGTTAATGGTGATGGATGAGGCTGGTGGTATGAATTAAATAGGACTGGTTCAGTTTTCTGTGCCAATTGATTAATTATAAAAGTGGGTTTGTTCCGATGGATTGATGGGAGGCAAATGCCAATCGGTGGCCACGAGATCAAATCACTGTTTATCATTAATTCCACGCAAAATACCAGTGATACTCCGCACCGAGTTGCCCCGTAACAGGCATGGGTTTTCTTTGATCAATATAGAAAACCTTCCATAAGCAGTCCAGAAGATAGATATAGAAGTCGTGGATTAGGAAAAAATACCTGACGAAGGGCTTTTTGACACGATTTGATCATGTCGACTCCAGCCATGGCGGTGGACATCTCAGCATCCAGCATTCGCAGGCTGTGTATCAAGTATCTTCTTTGCTTCTCATTGCTCTGTCGCTTATCATTTCCCAGTCCATCATCCAATTAACTCTCTCTGTATAAATAGCATGCACACGCATTACTTTAAAATAACATGTTTTGTAAAACGAAAGACAAAATCTTCAAGCTAATTATTTGCCCCATCATCCAATTAACTATGTATAAATAATATGAACTAGCATTTTTTTTAAGTAACGTGTTTTATAAAATAAAAGAAAATAAATAATATGAACTAGCATTTTTTTTTAAGTAACTTGTTTTATAAAATAAAAGAAAAAACCAAGGGTTAGTTTACTTTGTTGGTATAACCAAAGTGTTGTCCATAATCCAATAAAAATGGAGGTTGTTGTTAAGCTTTTTTGGATTAAATTATGTCTAATGTTTTGAAATCTAGTGGACACTCCACCTATTATCAGGGACAAATAAAGCTAAAAAATAATCAAGAAAAATGTACATTGTCTTGTTTCAATTCTAGGATCAAGAACACTGAATTTATATTACAAGCTTTACACTATAAACAATTCTTGGAAAGAGAATGTCAAGTGTGAGGGAGCTTTACACTACAAACCATCCTTGGAAAGAGAATGTCAAGTGTGAGGGAGCTTTACACTATAAACCATCATTGGAAAGAGAATGTCAAGTGTGAGGGAGCAAGGAGGGGGTTATGAAATGGTTAGTGTCATGAATATGCACTTCATTTGGATTTTTTTTTTAAATTTAGTTTACTCAAGTCGTTTCGGCACCTGTGGTCGTGTTGCACTACCTTGCTTTGGCCGCAGTGGCTTGGCCAATCTAGGTCTACTACAACCAAACTACATCTCTTCACCTAAAGTTTGCCATAACTTCGACTTAGTCTACAACAAGTTAGATGTCCAGCCAAGTCTAACACACTTAGTTCATCCAACAATCAACACATAAGCATGCATTGAATCGTAGCCTTAAAACATCCCCACAATACAACACTTAATCAATATTGCAACTTAGCCAATTAACAGTATTCAAGGAACAACAATGTTCATTACACATAAAGCAACCATAGAACACAAGTATGGACAGGCACCAAAACATGTGCTTTAACTGTCTACAACTCATTTACTTACTACAATTACAATGGTCAACAACCAACATAACAGTTAATCCAACCCCTAAAGCAACCACAGGACTGCCTCCTACATGTCATGTTTCTAACTCCTTTTCATTTCGCCAATGCAAGTCAACCTGCGATGCCTAAACCCTAAACTTAACAATCACAGACCTCCTTGATGACTCCTTGCAACTCCTTGCTTGAATGAATCTGTCTTAGCACTTTGAGGCATCCACCTATTAATGTGAGCTTGTCTTAAC